>CM052344.1:9631259-9649944 GCA_028455595.1 Lasioglossum vierecki | reverse complement strand
TATAGATTGAACAAACAGATTTTATGAATGTTATTTGCGATTTTGAACTGTACAGAAACGCTGCGTCGATAACGGAGAAAGGTGCCATCTGTTGTCAATCAGAAGAAAGTGTGATTTGAAATATTTCTCTCCCGCGTAAATATCACGGTACGATACAAGCGAAACGAAAATAATCGATTTCAAAATTAAGAACATGTACTTACGTGTAAAGCTAAGAATATTGCCGATGTAGAATCTTAGAGACTTTATGGAACTTCCTAAATTACTGATAGTTTGATTACATTTACAAAGGAAACATCAATCGTGCTATTCATTTTAATGTAAAAGACAAATTGATTGAAATACTTAGTTTTGAAGAGAAAGTAAAAATGTTAACTGTAAACTGCGGATCTTTATGAAAAATAAAAATATTCTTCATCGATTGTGGAATGCAGCAGTAAACTAAAAATGGATTTCATTCCTTAATGACTGTTACGTTAAAAACAACATGTTAATATTCTTGAATTTTTATGATCTATTACTGTTTTATATTTCACCCAACTTATTTCTTTAAATAAATACATAGAGATCCACAGTCGAGTTATCAGCTGTAAAGAGTTAAATATAAGACTTACCTATTTCCTTGGTCGTCACGGCAGCCGCACCCACAGATTTGACTTCATGACCCTGGGAATCGCCACTATTTTTAACAAACTGCCAATCTTCCCTCAGCTTCTTCAGTTTTTCCTAATGAATTTAAAAAAATATCGATATATTAAAACAATACGCTCAACCGCACATGGCAAAATAAAATGCATTGACAACTTTATTTCTTTTCCATTTTTTGCACTCACTTGTAATTCCACAGATATTGGTTGTTTTGCAGACTCGCATTCTTTCTCCAAGTTGGTATAGTTCTCCAATACATCCTTAACTTCCATTTCGCGGTCTTCTACCTTAGTCTGTCCACACATTAGTTAACGGTTAACGCTGCTACATTGTTTACAGCCAATAGATACATTAACACTTACCATAACATTATTAATTACTTCCATTCGATCTTGTTCAGATAGGTCTCGAGATATGGTTATTCTTGTTCGTGTTTCCATGACCCATGCCATAACAGTATCCAGAGTAAGAATGTATTTTTTAAGAGAGGCAAGCTTATTTTCAACATATTCCCGGTGATTCGAAAGATTTGAATTAGCCTATAAATTTAAATAATTGAATTAATTGTCATTTATTACAAGATGTCATTCGCGAATTCCAGAAAATTAATTTGAAACAAAACCTTATCCATATCAGCAAGGAGTTTATTGCATTCGTCTTCTCCTGGGGGTGTTGTATTTTGATGCATTAAATTTTGCAATGATCTTTTACGGGTTGAGAGTTCTTCTTGCTTCGCCTAAAAACATTGGTTTTTCAGTATTACATATTTTTTAATAGTAGACAGATGTAAAACCTCATACATTGGGTTGACAAGTTTATGTTTGGAAGGAAAATATACAAAAAGGGAGAGTTCAATGCTATTTATGTCTTGGCACGGTTTCGTTTATGCAGTCGTGGCATGAGAAGGTATTATTAGGTTTCCTTTCAGTGTGCTTGATAACGTTACCGTGGACAGTGCAGAAACCACGAGTTTTTAATCAAGAAATAAATAAATTTTCTATATAGTATTACGCATTGAAAACGTAAATTACATGCACAATTTATAGAAAAACTTTGAATTAATATATTAACGTAACTACTACTTTTAAATTTTTATTTATTTATTTTAAATTAAACTTTCTTCATAATATAATAGGTTGTTTTGAAAGTAAAAATGATGAATTATTTAAGTGCAACTTACTTTGATAAGTGACAATCTTATTGACAGAGAAGTTTCATCAGATGGATTAGCTGCAGACACCAGCAATGAATTTATTTGTTCCAAGATGTTACAAACATTGTCCAAAATTCTTCCTTCCGTATTCACTTTTCTTTCCATGGCGAAATTCCTTAAAAAATATAGTATTAACATTAATATACAGAAAAGTTTATCAGTGTACATGAGATTAGCGATTGAACATAAACTAGTCTAATTTTGCAAACATTGCGAAAAATAAATTTAATTAAATCTAATACTTTTTCAAGCTTTCACGCGAATTTCTTTATTAGATTCGAGATTATTCTGCGTTGAACACTACAGCACCACAGGCAAATCACAACTGAAATAGCTCAATAGGGAGAATAGCTTGAATGTAACGTGTCCATCAAAATCATCGAGTTACTATTCTTAAAATGAAACTACAAAACAGCAAAATAACTATAGATAATTTGCAGCGAATTCGATGCATACTTCTCTTTTCTTGTATTTAATTCGACCACTATATTTTGCCAACGGCGTCGTATCATTTCAATCATGTCTTTCAATTCAACCATGTCTTCCGGCTTGGAACGAGTAAATATACTAGCACTCGAGACGTTAATATTATTAACGGTTCGTTGCATTCTCGAAATTTCTTGTTCCAATTCAAATATTTTTGTCTTCGACGATTTCGAGTGCCCAGATGAATTCACCTTCTTCAAAGATTCTTCTGTTTTATCTAGCCATTCAGAGAAACTTTTACACGTGTGGCAAAGTTCTTTCCACTTCTCGTAACACTTGTCCCAACGATTATATCTTTCTACATAGCTCTGATTAACATTGATCCATTCCTCTCGTAGTTTGTCGCTCAATCGTCTTATTTGCTCGGCTTTGTCTCTCCGTAATTGCGAAGCAACGTTTTCGAAAACTGAGTTAATCTCCTCGATGCTCGGTTTCAGAATATTCAAAGCATTGCTGATCTTTTTCAGACAGTCTTCTTGGTTCGCGAACATTTCATAATCATCGCCATTCAACGGCATCGAATTTAGAGATCTGGTTACTGTTACTACAGCTTCTCTGATCTTGTTGACTCTCGTGTTAAATTCCTGCAAGTCAATCCTGCCCACATCCTACAAGATATGAAATGAAACGTTAGTTTTCACAACGATAACTTGTAACAAAAAAATTCACTAACGATCAAAATCGAGGAAACGACAATCTTTGAATCCATGATGATTGTAAGGGAAAAATATATTTTTCCACGAAATTGTAGCAGTTTAAATATTGACAAAGTTTCAAGTGGACCTTTGTGCAAAATATAAATTTTCTATGGATTATAACAAACTAGAGTGAAATAGAAATGAATTTTTTGTAATAGTATTTACAAATTCTTCTAATGTTTTATTGTTTTAAATTACACCTACTCGTTTTTTTTGTTGTAAATGCATCAAATCGGCTGTCTAATTATGATCGTTTGTTTTATGTTGCTATTACTCATTTATACATACCACTTCAACTTTCTTATCAGTAACGTGTTTGTCCTTATCCTTACTGCCACTGTATCGTTTAAATTGTGAACTAACTTCTTGCCACCTACTGTTGATGCTGTAACGCACAGTTTCGGAGTATCCAACATTCAATCTCTTTAATTCAACAGCTAGATCGTTCAGTTTATGAACCTGTTCTCGCTTAGCGTCGAACTCTACTATGAAAGACTCTAATTGGCCCTCGTAGTTATTCACTTGCTCAAGTTTTAATGGGACATCTCTAAACCAATCTTCAAACTCTGCCACCAAGTTATTATATTGTCGCAGCATATCTTCACCCCGTTGCGCTTGTATTCTTCTAGTTTCAATCTCCGACATAACTTGGTGCCACTTGCTCCTCAACTTGTCCTGATGTTCGTTCTTGATCTTCTCAGCTCTAACAGGATCAGATGCGTGTACTGTCATGACTAGACCATCGCCTTTACTAATCAGAGCTGCTGCATCTGGTGCAAGACTACTAATTTCACCTTCTAGTACCTGAAACATCAACCGCATATGTAAACTTATAAATAAAAAAGATTATTTATAGAAGTAATGTTAAATTGTACTATATTTCTACAAACCTCGAGACGCTTTGCAGGATCTTTCTCATTGCTAATGCTACTAATGCTCATAAACATAACATCCATTCTGTGTAACATTTTCTGAGCGGACTGTTCAAACTCTAGAATACATTTTTCCAGACCAGTCCTGGACAAGGACGTTAAAGCCTTGAAAGGTCGTCTGATGCCTAACATCTTGGTCTCAGATCTTTGCTGCGATTCTTGCGACAACTTTTCAGCCTGTATCTGTGCATAAAAATATTGTGAAAAAAATCTCGAACTAACAAACTATCTTTACATGTTCGCTACCAGCGTCGTATACATGCAGTCAGTCGAAAAAGTCTCCATACGCATTTAGAGTAGACCACATAACTTGAATTTTTTCAAGAATGTAAAAGAAATAGTTTACTAAATGATGTGCAAAGAAAATTGCAAGAATATTGTAATTGACAGGAATGATGTTGAAGTTGATCAATGAAGAAGATCAATATCTCTTCCATTAATGATTTCAATAGAATAGAAATCATATATTGATATCTTCAATTTAACAAAATTTTCAACAATTTTGAATTTCATCTAATCAATTTTGCTATAAACACAAAAAATCCGCAGTTTATTCATAACATTTTGTCCAATTTGGAAGAGAATGCGCAGCATTCAATGCAGCAACATAATTGCGACGGTTGTTGTCAATACGAACACTGATAGAAAACGTGTTAAATGTTATTAAATGCCATGTTAACCATCACCTATCACTATTCGCGTGAATGAAATCGTTTTGTTATGATTCAATATTTGTAACAAGTTATTACAAACGCTATAAATTTTCAATGGCAAACTTTGCGCCATTAAAATTACCTTGCCCAAGAGGTGCTCAACATGTTCTCCTAACTTTGGGTCTTCCCCTTCCGAACTGGAGCTTCCAACGTCATTTTCTGTGTCGTCGGAGAAAATTAAGATATCGTCAGTTTCTTTGTCGCTTCCGTAAAAGCTTTCACAGTCCTCTAACGTATCATCTTTGGACATACTTCTTGTGCGTCTGTACAACGAAGTTCGTAGGCTCTTTTCAGAATCCAAATTCTCTTTTTCATTAGAACGTAGTTTAGAAGCCTGTGTGTCTCTATCGGATGTGGATTCTTTGTCGTTAATATGTTCTTTCCTTCGTTTCGGATAAGCGATTGGCGATGGAAATGCTGAGTCGGTAGTTTCTGCATTTGATTTCGATTTGGTTTTGGTATCGGTCTCGTCAAGAATAAGATACTCGGCAACGCTGTCTTTATCTTTCCATGTATACGATATGGGCTCTTTAGTACTATTTACATTGCAATACAATTGAACGTTCGTCGACGTTTTACTACTTTCTACTTTCATTAACCTGCTGTTCGAAATCTGACTGTTCGATTGCGCGCTTTCAGGGTCTAACTTAAGAGTCAACTTCTTCGTATTTTTTGCAGTATATGGATCCACTGATTTAGCTTTCTTTAAAATGGGGATTAGTTCTCTTTTTTTGTTAACGATTTGCCCTCCACTGGAAAGCTTTCCTCTGGCTTCTTTGTCCTCAGTGTCAGTATCTACCGATTCCGGCTCCGTCTCTGTGTCTTCGACGATTTCTACTCTTTCGACAACCTGTGGCATCAATCCTACGCTAACGTTCGCACTCGGCAATATTACATGATCTTCGGGAGATGCGACGGACTTTTTAATCTCCATTTCTTTTACCTCTACGATTCGGAAGGGATTCGTTTGCGCATTGTATTCGTTATATGGTTTGGAATCGCTTGTAACCAACGTATTCGTGGATACTTGAGAAAACAAGGTACTATTTTTCGACAAAAAGAACTCTTCGTCGGGCATGTAGACATCTCTGTCGGGGGACGAACAAGGCAAATCATCGTCTATGTGAACGACTTGAGGCTGAGAGGTTTGAACGACATCCGGTATAGAGCTCATGTCTAATTTTCGTCTAACAGTTCTACTAACGTCTACGATTTTAGGCTTTACTTTCTCGGACTTTGCGGAAGACTTCCTGCTTCTATGAACGATATCGATCGGTGAGCTCTCGGGTGTGGTTTTAACATTAATTTGATTATCGTCGAACGCAGGATTCAGATATCCTATCCCGTATATTTTCTCATTCTTATCAATTAATTTGGTCTCTTTTTTAACTAGCTGCACCGAAGTTTGTTCCGTTTGTCTGGACGGTTTAATGCGTCCGTAATTGTCTCTCCCCTTAGTCTCTCCCACCTTACTCTTTATTAATAAATTGTCTGTGATTTTGTGGATCCATTCCTGTGAAAACATGATAGGTAACAGTGTATTCATGGACAGGCGACAGTTAATTGAAAGAGCATGTTAATAGTGTGACAATATCAAAGCGCATGGCCGAATGAAAGTGACAATGCAATCTCTTTGTGCAAACAAAAGCTTTTTTTTCTGTTGCATGTGTATTTCCATCACCAATACAAAAAAACTCGGAGCACATTTTATGTCATTCCTTATTGCAGTTTTTTTTCCTGGCAAATCGTGTTCAGACCTCTCTAGGAAATTCTATACAAGGGGAGAGACAATGTCCCAAATAATTGACCAGTAACAATGCATTGCCATCTACCAAAGGTGATATCTGTTTCTCCACTAAGGACAAGAATATTATATGTACATAGCTTAAAAGAGAACACCTCTTGGACAAAGTATTTCGTATACTTCACTAACACGCAATTATAACTTACACATAGTAAATAGTGATTTGGTAAGAGTGTGCGTAGTGATTAAACTTATGTAATTATTAAATGTAGTCAAGTATTTGCAAAGTGAAAGTTAATTACAGGATAATCGGGTGATTGTTCGGAATCCCCCTAATCCGATTTCCCCCTCACCGATTTCGATGATCTTGAAATATGTTGGTTGGGAACATGATTCTGAACAACTTTTTTCTATGTATGTGTTACCGACTTATTCGCAAACAACTACCCACCACAGCGAATTCTTTTCCTTTTTTAATTGATTTCGCTCGTTCTCTAGGGACTTCTAACCCTATTAGAATTCGTTTAAAATGGCGAAGTTCGCTGTAATGGACTTTACAGCCTTCTACAAATATCTCAACAGGTATAAGGAAAAGTTATAGTCCAGAATGACGACCTTGAAAACATATTTCAAGGACATTGAAATCGCTGAGGACCCCCTATTCCGAATAATTACCAATAACTGATCTTAAAGAACACCACAATCAAGAATTAAAACGTTTGATTACAAATTTCTAATTAATAGTAAAGAATTTTACAAGTCAAACAGAACATTTTCTTTTTAATGAGATATACGTAATGGTACTATGAAGCACAAGCATTACATATACCAAATGTTAAGATAAAGAACAAGCAATACAAGCCGTGAGAAAATAAGCGATGGATGGTATTTGAAACTGCCAACAATTAACTTACTTGTATTCTGTTTGATATCTCTTCCCATTTGTTGCACACTTCTGCCACTTTTGGATAGTAAGTGTAACGTTGCAATTGGTTAACCTTTGGTTTTGTTTCTATCATTTCGCTTTGGACTGCCTGCGAAGAAACATTATTTTATCAAATTTGTTTATAATTAAATTTATATGCTTTCTTCGAAATCAATTACTATGCAATTTTCAGGTACCTTGCACTGTTCGAAATGATTTTCTGTTAATTGATCGACTGGGACATTATCCAGCTCATTCAGCTTTTCTTCAACTTGCGAAAGCCACGCGTTTATTTCGTCAACGTTAGGTTCCTCCTGAAATTATATTATATTCCATTAAACTAGTACTAATATTCTTCAAATACAAATATTTACCTCTGAAGCACTGCATAGTTTCAGCCTTTTTTCGGTGTTTGCTAATCTGGTCACAACATCTGACAATTTCTCCTTAAGCTGCTCCAAACACAGTGGATCACAAAGCTTGGAAAACTCTTCTTGCGACTTTAACAGCTTATCTTTCACGACATTTAATCTTGGAATTACTTCCATCATTGTTTCCTATTTAAATATGTATTTAGATATTTTGCATACAAATATTTGCAGTCTTGTATACAGTAGGAACTGCATTAACAGGATTTCTCTTTTTTGGCTGGTACAGAAAACACGTTTCTTTAAAATTAGATTGATAAAAGTAAATTGACGAAAATAAAAATGTATTTTGTGCAATGATTTAAAAAAAAGTATACATGATCAATTAACTTCTTTTGAACAGTATAATTACCCAAAGTATGTGTTCATATCTATGGGTTTTCTAATCTTCAATTTTTAATAACACTATTCCTAAATACGTATATGTTGTATACAAAATATAATATTTTCTTGGTTGTTTCTTCGGGTTATCTTCCTAGTTAATAGAGAACCTACTGTACCAAACAATATTTCAACATTTTTACAAATATGAATCCTCTACTTACTCGAACATATATCGCAACGACGGGTAAATCAGGCATATTCTTTTGTTTATCTAATTCTTTGTTAATACTATCTGTAGACATGTTAATGTAAGACATATTCTTATATATGTCACGTGACAAATCCAAAGCTGTTTCCAACATTGATTTTGACTGTGTTATATGTGACCCCAACTGCAATAAAAAGAAACAGTAAAACAAAACATTTACATTTAATGTCCTTTAAATTTCCATATTCTATCAATGATATGTTCACATTACCTTATTATACAATTCTTTCAACATATCGATTCGTTTAGAAAACTTCTCCGGTTCAGCAACGTTCTTCTCTTCAACTAATTTTCTGCCAGTGAGAATAATATTTTCAATCTCACTTTTAATTTCGCTCAATGTTTGGTAGAAACGCTACAAAATAGAAAGAATCTATTATATTATTTTGCTCGTGTGACGAAAGAATGAAGAATGCTGTTTGAATAATAAATTACCAAACAATGCTTAAGTTGACCGTCAATAGCTTCCGGATCTTCCGAAGATAATTCCAACAAACACGTCGCTTCTTCTATTCCTCGAAGTTCTCGCAAAGCACTGGATAATCTTGGCTCCAAATTGGTTGGGCAGCAGAAACGTTGGAATTTCTTTTGCACCTCGGTAAACGTCTGTTCTATCAGAGATAGCTGTTCTTGCAATCTCAGTGCAACTTCTTGCTTTCCAGCAGCTTTGTAAGATTCAATTTGCATTGCCATATCTTGAAGCGTTGATTGTTGATGCTCCATCTTCTCCATTAATTTCTAAAGATCGTAAAGAAATTAATTTTACATTCCCATTTTTCTTCTCAGTTCTTCTATGCTCAACTGTTAGTTACAATGAACTACTAACGACAAGCGAAATATCTTAAAAGGTTGTTATATAATCATAATTTTCAACGCGTATTTTCATACAGTGTAAAAACAAACTTGTTCAAGGAATGACAACATTCACTTTGCCATGCTCTTCCATAGCAATACATTGTGAAGAATTTGTACGTGGATTTTATAATTATTTTATCAAAGCAGAGAGACAAGGAAGTAACGAAAGTTTGATAACAGACCTGATAATCGTGAGGTAAATCATCGGCAGTAAGGTCGCAGTCAAGAAGTGCAGTTAATTCAGAATCTATTTGCGTTAAAAAGTCTTGAAGAGCACGAATGCATCCTTCTGATTGCTGTGCTTGCTTCATTGATCCTTCCAGCAGTTTTGCCCGCTGCCCTGCCTACTCAAAATATAATTCTAATCTTCTGCATAACTTTATTAAACATATATTTTGCTATATATAACTTTACGACTGCGAAATTAATAATATAATCGACGATTGAAACCTATAATCTGTTTTCAATTCTAAACGTCTGGCACAAAGACTCCAAATCTTAAGTCATAGTATCTGATGAATCATAAGTAAACGAACAATAAGTACGAAGAAAAATCATTTATCAGAAGGACTACTGCAATTTTTCAAACAAACTCAAACGGTCTTAAAACATATCTCAATGTGCAACTCTAAATTTGGTTTAGCACTAATGCATGCAGTTAGAGATAAATACAATTTTGAATGTTAAACACAAAGTTTAGAAAAAAATATTAATATCTGAAGCTTTCTGAATGTATACATTGCATAATGAGTATCAAAACTTAATGCTTTCTACATATACATATACAGAACAGTTGCATACCTGATTATTCAAACTTTCCCAACGATTCGTTAAACTCTCAACGTCTGATTGAATAGATTGTGTCATGATATTACTTTCGATCAGTTGTTTACCGATTTCTTGGATTTTCTCAAGCCTCATTTCCGGATGATTTCGTATATAATTCTCCAAATGCTTTTTGAAACAATATATTACGTTTTAAATATAAATTATGTATCAATATCCAGTCCTTTACACGACTTATACTTACGTCAAGTTCTTCCGAGATTTCTTCAGCATCAGTAGCACTTTCTGTAGATCTCTTAAGTCGTTTGTCTAATTTATCTAACCAGGCACTTGCTTGTGCAACCAGAGCACGAAACTCACCGTACTCGTGGCTTGCGTTCTGCAAGTGTCTGTACCGCTCGTAAATACGATCTGTAACGTCCGTCCATCGAGCATTCAAGAACGTAAAACGTCTACCAAGTTCTTGAACCGAGGATCCTTCTGAACTCAACAACTTGTCATTGCCCATTTCATTAAGGTTTCTGAATTCTTCTACTCGTTTGTCAATCTTTTCTTTCAGTGACTGATATCGTCCACGAACTTGAAACAGTTCCACGGAAGAAGTTATTTTCGTTTCGGCCGGTATTTCTTTTTCCAAAGCTGACAGCCACTTTGTAAAGTCTTCTATTCCATTGATTATCTACATGATTTTTTAAATTATATTCAATATTGTACAATATGTTATTTACCCTGACGATTCTTCTATTATAATCTATGCTTTCATAAAATCAATACGAATCTCAAAACCATTTTTCTTCACGCCACGAGTTTCTTTTTAAATTTAATCTTTAAAAAGAAATTAAATTTTCCGTTTCGAAATTCTGTTATACAATTGTTCTTAGCTGGAAATGAATCCTCAAACCTTTTAAAACATTCATTTCATTCATTTCAACTCTTTATTCAATATAAAATTTCTTACGAACAGAACAATTGAGAAAACAGATTTCAGTTTATTCAAAGTCAATAAAACTTGGATCAAAATGTATAAGACAAATTGGTACTTAAAACAGAAAATATATGTTGGCCAATATTATAATAATTACCTCATCATTCTTCTTTAAAGTATCTTCATATTTGTCGTTCAAACTTTTAGCTTCGTCTACAATGGCGTTCCATTTATGTGAGATAACTTCGAATTTATTATTCAATACACTTGCAAATTTCGGCTCCGAATTTTCGAGTAATCTGTTCGTTGATGTTTCTAATTTTGCTATCTTCGGCTTCGTTTGATTGATACGCTCGAAAAGATATTGAACCTTTTTCAATCCTCGCTCCATAGCTTCAACGTCGTTGGTTACACTTTCTTTTGACAATTCCTCCAAATATTGATGCGAACTCTCGAGCCAATGTTCAAGCTCAGAAAGTTCGTTATTGTACATTTTCAGACACTCTATATCTACAGAATAACAACCTATGTTTTTCAAACTGTCAAAAATATTTATACAATTATAATTCTATAAGTATACCTTTTAACAAATTTTGCTGACGCTCATCTAATATTATAGGTATATCGCTCCATTTTGTATTAAGATCTTGCAATTCATCCTTCAGTCTTTGTCCCTGAGAATCCCCATTAGTCTTCATGATTAATTCGTGTCCGATAGTGTTTATATAATTGAAAATCTCTTGGTGTTCTTTCAGAGCATCTTGAAGATTACTGAATTTTCTTAACTGCTCCGCCATTGCCTGATCATCGGATACTACTATATGCTCGGATAGCAACGTACTCTCTGCGTTGTTAATAAATGCGGTGAGATTAGCAATTGCGTCCGTGTATTTCTTTGGCGGTGTTTTATCCGCAGTTTCATTGATTTCAGCTAGCTTCTCAGACAATCTAAAACAAAATTCGAAGATTAAACTAACACTTCGTTAAAAATTCATGTAGACATGCAGAATATTATTTACGTTTTATATAATGCTTCCCAGTTAGTAACGAACATTTGTACATCCGCGTTCAAGTCGGAGCTTTCATTAGTAGCGGTAGAATTTTTCAGCAACTCGTTCGATTTCTCCAACAATTTCTTAATGCGTTCTTCGTGAGACTTCATCGATTTAATTTTTACCTAAATTTTAAAAGAAACATTTGAATATGCACGTTGTTCGATCATTTCGACATAATTATTTATACAATTATTTAAAATAGTTACCCTAAACGGTTCAACTTGGTTGTTTCCTTTATTGGAGTCCAACCATTTGGAATAACTATCTAACATCAAATTCAGACTAGCCAATTCTGTTCGGAACTTCTTCACCTCTTCAAGATACTCTATGCGAGATTTGATTTCATCCAAACGGTTATTAATTGCTGACCAACAATTCTGTACGTCTTTCAATTTTATTTCATCTTCTTCTGTCGATTCGTTCGCGTTCTTTAACTCCTCGAGAAGTTGCTTTCCCAACTCCAAAACCTTGTTATAATCAACTTTGTGCGATTCTATATCAACTATAGTGTCCTTATAGACCACTTTCTTTTCTTCAATGCTCAATTCATCGAACACGCCTTCGGATCGACCAATTTCCAAGTCTACGTAATCAAGCCATTTGTAGAGATTATTGAGAGCAGACTCAAACTCCTGCCTAACTGTGTTGTCCACGCGCCGTTTCTTTGGATCACTATGTGGCGTAGACTGG
Source organism: Lasioglossum vierecki (assembly GCA_028455595.1). NCBI lineage: Eukaryota > Metazoa > Arthropoda > Insecta > Hymenoptera > Halictidae > Lasioglossum > Lasioglossum vierecki. The sequence continues at coordinate 9,637,254 of CM052344.1, read as the reverse complement.
AACGAAAATATGTAATATAAATATGTTATAGAAGGGTAAATGTGCCTTATTTCAGTCCTTAACGAATAGTCAATCTTTATCAGAACAAATTACTTGCAAATAAATATCTACTAACAAATCATGATATGTAACGTCGTGTTTTCGTATTATAAAATATTTAGAAGATAGCATATTAATAATAACAACGTAAAATGGCTGACTATTGGAAAAATTACCTTACATATCAAATTTTTGACAATATTTTTAAATGTACATACCGTAGCGGTAATGTGTTCTTTGTAAGCAATACTTGTTACTGTTTCAGACATCCAATCGTTTCCAGAAATCAATGTCACCTCCTTCTCAGATGTTATATCAAATTCGAATCCTGAACTTGTTATCTATCATAATAAACAAGAAAGAAAATAATATCTTGCATGAATTAATACATTGAAAACTAGTACTGTTCAATTAATATCAAGTATTCTTACAATTCCAATTTTAAAGAATTTTATTCACTAAATACAAATTTCCTCAAAATTTATTTCCTTCTATGAATAACTGTTAAAAAAATGCAAAATTCAGAAATTTTTTGTGAGTTGTTAATAATAATTATCAACGAAACGCTCATTTGGCAAAACACTAATCAGAAATTGTAAGTGCAAATATATGATGAACAGTGTAATTTATAAAGAATTATGGAATTCTTTTGCATTACCCTTTGACTCTGAACTTCCATTATTTGCCCTACTGCTTCCCATCTGTCCTGCAAATTCTCAATATCTTGCAATACAGTAACACACTCAGAGGAGGTGCTCTGACCCTCTAACTCTTGGACTGACTCTTGCAAGGAAATCAATTTCTTCTGATTCGCGTCCATTTCTATTTTTAGTATCTGCAACTTCTTAATTCTCTCCAATACTTCACCAATCTCGGACGCTGGGTTCGCCTCCATTTGTTTCAGAGTGATTTCAGTTTCATTTAACCATGAGACTAGTCTTTTGTAATCATCATTTATATTCTGCCAAAGCTGAGAAAGCGACTGCAAACGCTGCCGCCTCTCCTCCTTCCACTTGCAAATGTGCGTCCATCGTTCTCCAAGAGCGGACAATTGATCCTCCATTTGGGCGTAAACCGCCTCCGAGTTTTCCTCGTCCACAACAACCACCATATTCCTCATACCATCGACAACTCCTTGCTGCGCCTGGATATCTTGCTCCAATTCACTTAATTGTTTCAGATGTTCGTCCAAGGCAGATGGGTTCAATTCAGCGGCAGCCATTCGCGAAATTCTATCTTCGGTTCTTGTTAACCATTCTCTGAGATCATCCAACTGGCCCTGCTGCATCTGCATCAGAACCTGCAAACGTTTGTAAATTTATTTATATTATTCACTTATTAGAGGTCGAACATAGCTGTTAACAATAGAGGAACGTTAGAACTTAATATCGAATGATGGCATAAGTTCGTGCACGAGTTTCAGAGATTTAAAAACCTATTTTGAAAAATACCACGCAGTTAGTTTTTTCGAAAAAGAAATCCATCAAATAATTAATAAAAAAATATTTATTTAATGATTATTACACTGCGGATCTTCATGCATTTATAGCAAAATTGTTGAAACATTTTCAAACTTGAAGATAGCAATATACGATTTCTTCTCCATTAAAATCATTAAGTTTATTAATAATAAATCATTAAGTTAATTAAAAGATAGGGTCATTACTAGAAGATTGCTCCTCCCTGTAAATCTCACACATAGCCACAAATTGAAGGGGACTTACTAGTTAGCCGTAAGTACTATTCGATAACTTCCATACCTCATGAATCTTAGTTTGCCTCTCCATTGCTCGCATGCGAAGCCCTTCCCACCGAGAATTCAATAACGACATCTGAACACGAACTTCGTGCTCTTCGTCTTTGTGTAAGCCGCCTTCCGCTAACAATCTTGCACCTTCTTCCAAGACAGCACCTACTCCGTCCTGATGGCCAGATAGTTCCATTAAAAACGTCTCGTGTTCATGAAATTGTTGCTTCAGCACTTCCAAGCTGGAACCTGGTTCCGGGGCATGATTCAGTTTATCCTCCGCTTCCAGAAGCCAAGTTAAAACTTCTTCGAGGGCAACCTGATAACCACCAAGCTCCACCGACACATTTGTGGCTAAACTCATCGGCCTCGACGCCGGTGCTCCGAAATTTGTGAAGGACAATGGGTTCTACAGAAATGAGTATTCGAAGTTTTAGTAACGTGTGGTAACTAAGCATCATCGAGTCATTGTAAAAGTCTTGATACGTTCCTAACAAATGGTATTATTCTTGTAACTATCGGATTGCATTAAACAAATGGCATATATGTATGATACCATTGGAAAGAGTACAGCTTCAGTTACTTTAACAGCAGGTTTAAATTATTTTCATCTTTAGAAGCTTCGGAAAATCGCGTCGATTGTTTCTTCAACGCAAAGTCAGCCTTTGTAAGAAAGAAAGTCATACGAATGCTATCAGGACGTTGGGAAAGAGTCATTAAAAACAATGGTAACTACTTAAACCTTAGTGGCGCCTCTTGAGCGACACTAAAAATTCCTGTACTAGTATTTAAAATATTGTTTACATTATCAGATACGTCGGTATCTAACTAAATTACTAAACATTTACGTCTTGTATGAAGTATTATATCAATTTCATATCTACCAAATTTAAAAGATCTCAGAGAATGGAAATATTTTAGGTCGGCAGAAACGTTTGATTTTCGATTTAAAATAGCTCCGAGCGCAAAGAGTTAATAGACTGACTGTTACATTTTTTTGTAATGAAGAGCAAATTAAAGATAAACCGAAAATCGTATCGAGGCGTTTACAATGACCCAAGATGTTGCTGCTTCCTATCTGTCGATGCATGATTATTAGAATGATTGCTACCTCGGCCCCTGGCGTCGTAACCGGACTGCCATCGCTCGCTACGGAAAGATCTAACTCGCCTATGTCATCCCCAGAATGAGGTAGCGATTGGAAGAGACACATTACGTACATCATTATCGATTTTTTATCCGGCACGGATGTATTCACGTCTGCAAAAAAATGTAAATTTAATGTATTACGTCGTTATTACATCCTATTACACTCCACTGCTAGTTTATTATAATGCACTCCTCTCTTTTCTAAGAATTCTTTAGTGAAATCGTAGGTACTAATTACGAATAATGATGCGACCGTATTCCTCACGGCTGGTGCACCGTCAAAAATCGGTATTTAATGGAAATATTATTACAAAATACAAGATTTTTTTATAATATCCAAACGTTTGTAGAAACATTAAAAAACATTTTTTTTATTGAATCCACCTTTGCAATAGATTTTTTGCTAGAAGAAATGTTTGGATGTTTTTACAGACGATTCAAGGTACGTACTAAAACATGCAAAAATGTCCTTTAAAAACGAATAATTCTGCAAAAATACAGAAACATTTCCGGATCCACTGTGAGGATACTACAAATAATAAAATCTAATTTATTAAACACTGCTAGTTTTCAATAGCGCTTTCTTACTACAGAAATTCTTTGAAAAAAGTACACTTCAGTCACTATTTCAGAACTATTGAAGCATTACTACAGATGATGACGCAGTCCAAAGGACACTTCGATTGTTTCCTGACTCGTGATTTATTACCGAGGGATCAAGGATATTTACCCTCTGGATCAAGCAACCGTTCAATGCCCAGATGTTCCTGAGCAAATCGGAACGCATGGTCAAGCCTGGCGTTGGGATGTTTGCGAGCTATATTGTTAAAATCAAATAAATGTGGTTTCCTTCTGTGAAGTATCGCATTGAAAGCGAGACCATCGGACCAGGACGTGGTAAAGTTTTTGATATCGACCCCGGAATAATTCTGAAAAATATCGACTATGTATAAAACCTGCCAACAGGTGTACATTATTATTCAAACAAAGATAAATGTGTATATTCGTGTTCTTTCTCGAAGAGACGTTTCACCTGTGAATTCTGACGACACCATGCTAAAAGTGTTTTTTCCAAATTCGTCTGTTGTAGCTCTGTCATTAGATCCTTCAGATGATAATGCACCTGCATAAATAATGTAATTAGTAGTCTGTGTGGATGAAAATCTATTCAGTGTCTAGAGATCAATTCTATCTAATGCGAACCAGATCGATCGTGAAACTGACCTGCCAGTGTAAAATAATACTCCATACTAATCCCAATGTTAGCTTAGGGTTACCGTCAACGATATCGTTGCTACTAATATTTACAAGTTTCACCTAGGAATCACACGAAACATAATTAAACACACGTTAATTTTCTTTAAGACGCTCGTGTTGACTTACGTTGTTCTGTTCAAGAATTTGCAATGCCTTATTAACATTGTTGAGGTGATGCACTCTCATTCGACCACGTTCTCTTTTCTGAAAATAGAATGGTTTAATTGCTTGAGGAAGAAGGATGAGTCAATTGTTACGCGTCTCCGCGTGGCTGGATGTTTCTGTTTCTGGGCTCATCGTCGAAAAAAGATTCGTAAATCACATGATTTATAAAAAGAACTCAAGTCGGCTTGTGTCTTCTGAGATACATACATAGAGACACCGACGAAACGAGTTAAATGGACAAGGAAATGCGCACATTTCGTTCGACGTGTTCGCGTACGCCCACCGCGCATAGATAATCGTCGCGCTTATGCAAATATTCGTAATACTCGATTCGCGCACCTGCCTGGAATTCTATTAACGGGGCTCGTAAGCGTACGCACAAATGCCACTGCTCGACAGGACGATCAGAAATAAGAAGAGTATCGGAATGTTTCAATAATCACATCGAACACCAAAACAATTAAGATGCAACGGCGTTGTGCAATCGTGCAACTATTGAATCGAGATGAGTTGACGACTTAGGATCTCTATACAAAAAAATATATAAAAAAACTTTTCAAAAACCACTCTTATTTTAAAATGCATTAAAAAGGAGTAAATAATTTTCTTAAATATTAATGACTATAAATAAAAGCGAGGAGCGCTAAACTATATTAACGTAATATTTTATTTATAGTCAATAATATCTAAAAAAATTATTTTCTCCTTTGTAGTGCACTTTAATATAAGCGTGGACTTTTAAAAAGTTTTTTTTATATATTTTCTACTTTTTAGTCTTTACTACCGAGTGTATTTAGCAAGGCCCAGGTTCGATCCCTGCTGAGATTTTTTTATCTCCTAAATGCACAGTTTTTAAAAAAGAATATTATTATAAATTATAGAATTAAAAAATTATAATTATAGAATCAAAAGATTTTTTAAAGAAGATTTGATACAAACAACACGGCACGTTAATATAAGCGTGGTAATGAAAATGATAAGAATCACTGCTGTAGATCTTCAAGCAAAAAAATAAATTTGTTACGTCCGTCGTAAGAAACAGAAGTGAATTATAAAGTTTTTAGTAGGTTCAAAGCAATATATTGATACTCTTCAATTTCTTTAATCTTGCTAATGTTTCAAATTATAATAATTATTAAGGGTGTACCGGGTTCATGGGTGTTCATCTTCAACTAAATTTTTAAAATTAAATTTCTTAATTCTTTAATTTAATTTTTTTAAATTTAATTCTTTAAAATTAGAACATACTTATATTTACAACTTAACGAATTCATGCTATATTTATGCTACCTGTAGTCATAATGAATAGCGAACATAGTAAATACATTATACTGAATCACATCATATGCAAATAAAATTAAATGACAAATACAAGAAGGTGATGGAAAGAAATACGTTTAGGTGTATAATTATTTGTTAAACGTCGCATACTTACGTAAACTTTAGACGTAAGGACTTCTAAAAGGGACAGTAAACGATTGCCATCTCTTAAATCGATGAATAAGTCTGTAATTGGTTCGTGTTGATTCTACGAAGAATATGATTACTTATTAAACCCAAAATTCTACGATTTTTAAAACATTTGTTATGTAACTGAATTCCAATGTTCATGAATGCTTTGAAGTCACTTACCTTCAG
>CM052344.1:9611971-9631159 GCA_028455595.1 Lasioglossum vierecki | reverse complement strand
AATAGTATTATAGTTCTGTAAGAATTTTCTATGCTTATATGATGTTTGCAATTTATTAATTGGTGAAGTATTGTCAATAAGGGTATTAATTCGAATATCTAGTAACATATATATCACGAAAGTAATATTTGTGCAAAAGTCGTTTACCGATCTGGGAGGTTTAACCCCTCAGTGTGCGGATTGTTTGAGTTTGAGATCTACGAATCGAGTTCTACTTCATCTACCATGCTAGTCAAGTAAGTAATTGATTAATGGTAGAATTAATTTAAAGCAAGCTTTGTTCACGTTGGAAAAAATAAATATATCAGATGTCAATATTGTTATGTATCAAAAATGTTATGACTAAGAAATTAATTCTATCAAAAGATGTTTTTTGTGGTTATCATAAAATTAAATATTAATCATCTATAGAAATAATAAGTATTGTCAAAAACGCTCGGACATGGGTCTGCTTATCTTTGCTTTAGATTCACCAGAAAAAGTTTAATGAAAATCTACGCCTCCACCGTTAGAAATTCTCGCAGATATTAAACCAACCAACTTGAAAAATGTTTCAAGCAAATTGCGTTTAACGTTTCAAAAGAAGCAACCTCTGCAATTCCAAGATAGCAGAAGTATACGATTGCGTGGTAGATTTACGAGGGAATCTCTATCTAGTCCAAACGCGTGTGAGGACAATCTTATAATCCCTTTTATTGTATTTGAGTTCTAGAACGTAAACGTCCCGGGCGATTCTCTCCGATTCGCTTGTAACTCAGCACTTGGTCTCAAGCGTTACGCTATCTATACAAAACCTGTTGTTCTTGGAAATTTTCAAATTCCACGTAGACATGGTATCTCAAAGGCCACGAGCAATAACAGAAAAACGAATTAACAGAATTTAACACTAACCGTAGAGCGCCCAAAATGCGACTGGTATACGTTTTATAATAATTGCAAGCCTGAATTTATTTAAATTTCTCGCCCTTTTTATAACAATATATATTTGAATGAAGAATTTTATTGTTATATATAGACGTTTGTGCATTAATTGCAAGACACAGGAACTAAATATAAATCTATATTGTTTCACTAATAATTTTAGCGTAGGAAAAATAATATATTAATATTCTTAAAGTTTTTTTAATCTTTTCACTGTTTTGAAAATACATAATATGGCGAGAATAAAAATAGCGAGAAATCTAAATGAATTCAGTCTTGTAATTACCACCATAATTTAAATAAGATAAAAACTGCGAGAAAGGCATTTTTTTACAAAACAGTATTTACCTTCCATTTTATATAAGTTCTAGCAATTGTACATTCCTGTAGAAAATTCGTCGTCACAAAGAAAATTAATTAGACTTGGCATGTAACTTTCAATTACATGTACTCATACAATACTTTATCAAGAATAAAAAAAATTATCGAAACTCATTTGCTTTTAAATCTACCGAAAAATACAGATTTGCACAACCCGAATACAGAAACGATAACGATATTTCCGAAGCAGTCATTAATTTCATTCATGCTCATCTTATGCTATATACAGGGTGGCTCACTTTAGTATGATCCTGAGAATATCTAATTCTGACAAGGTAAAAAATTTTGTTATGTGTAATTGAAATTGTATCAAGTGGTCAATACCCTACAGGAATTATTATTTTAAATAACTACATATATGAAGATGAAGATCAAACATAAATTTTGTTTGTAAGGAGAATGGAGGCTCTGCAAGAAATGCTAACACAAAAAAATTATAGGTAAAAAAATGTTTATTTTGTCAAAATTCTATGGTACGAATAAAAAATATTCTATGGTCATACTTAAGCGAGACACCCTGTACAATAAACCCACATTAATCGTCGCCGTTCGTATCTCTCGAACGCTCCAAATAATTGCAAGATGAAACATCCCGAGCCGATTAGCCTAATTTACATCGCGAGAGTACTAATCACGGTCTATCGGATGCCCTCGAGCTACGCGTCTATGTCTGTACAAGATAATAATTTCTCATTTTATATTTCGAGAAAATTGTAAATGGTGAGCAACACGACGAGTAGCGTGGACGTCACCGGAGGAGAATGAATGAACGGAAAGTACTTATCTTACGATAGAACGAGTATAAGATAGCGGGACGGAGGGAGGCAACGAGCGAAGGAATCCCGAATGCCGATCACGTCGTCGAAGTAAAGTATGCCGTAAGATACGCGCGCGCGAGACTGTTTTGTGTCTTTCCTGGACATGGGCCAGTGATGGGACCAAGTGGATCATAAGTCCCACCGAAACTTCAGGGAGTAAGCTGCCATTGACAAATAATCGAGGAAAAACCGGATCAGGGAAGTTGACTCGAATTCAGAGGAAAAAGTTACACTCAAATTCCAAGTTATTCAATGTTCCAAAATGTTCCGACTGTTCTAAAGGTTTAAACTGTTCTACTCGTTCTAGAACAGTGGTTCTTAACCTTTTTGAAGTCAGGGAACACTTATGATTATATGAAAAATTTTCAGAACACCAAAATTAATTTTTTAGAATATTATGAATTTTTATTCGCGGCAAAATAACAACTAATAGCTATTTTTGTTGGGGTATTGGTATTGTTGAAGAATTGAGATAAATTACGATCGAAAAATAATTAATTAATTATTTAACCAAAATTAATGATCCAAAAAACAAACAAAAACATCTCGCGTAGAAATAAATCTATTTTGGAAAATATATTTAATATAATTCGAGAGACATTTGCAAAAAGCTAGCGGGGAACATCGATAAGAACCTAGTGTTCTAGAAAGACATAAGTGTTCTGAACGGTTTCAGAGTCCAAAGAGTTCTTATCGCCTTAAAGGTTTGTAGTGTTCAGAGTCGACAGATCAGTATAGTTGACTCAAATTTAGGGGACAAAATTACCTTCAAGTTCAAAATTGTTCAGTGTTCTAAAATGTTCCGACTGTTCTAAAGATTCAGAGCGTCCTACTCGTTCCAGAGACCTTATGAATTAGAATCATGCTGTATTTCTTCCATTTTACTCAACAAAAAGTTACAAAAGAATTCACGAATATTCTATCTCATAACACACACGCCTGTGAATTCATTTCTAAATTTTGAACGACGAACTTGATGTTTAGAACATTCCAGGAGCTTCAAATTGTTTATTTTATATTGAAGTTATCAGATAGTAATAACTCCTTGCTCAGATTTTTTGGATTGGACAAACATGTTTAAAACAAATTGAAAATCTCAATTCTCAAATCTTAAAATTCCTTATTTTAGACCTACTTTTTGCAAAAAAAAAAACAAAAGTTGCCTAGTTTTTACATGAACAAGATTAAACTAAATTATGATTCACTAGATGTTGTAGATTACTTTGATAGGTTACCCAGTTTTTTCATTAAATTCTACTTGATTTCTTCTTTAATACAAAGTAGATAACTCGAAATCTCCAAATTTCAAGTTACCTAGTTCTTACATTCAGGCGGCGACATGTCTTAAAGCAGATTTACAGATAATATTTTTATCAGTAATGAAATATTTAATAGGAACAAGTAATACTTAAAATAAATCAAATATCTCGATACGAAATCTACATACTTTCAGTATTCTGCAAGTAAACCACGCTCTTGAAATATACATTGTTGTATAAATTAAAATAAATCATATTTATTTTAAAGTCGTATAAATTAAAATAAATCATATTTATTTTAAAGTTGTATAAATTCAAATAAATCATATGTATTTTAAAGTTGTATTAATTAAAATAAATCATATTTATTTTAAAGTCGTACACTTTAAAACAAATAGGATTATTTACTATCCAATATTTGTAATATTATTTTACCCAGCTTTGCCAAAGTAATGTTCATCTTATGCCTCAGTAAGGACATTGACAGAATCCGGTTTCTTTTTGATCACACCTCGTATGAATATCAAACTTGGACCCATCGCTAGTATCAGGCAACGTGGAGGTTTCCTTACGAAACCATGCCACTTCCGAATATGGTGCATCGAGTTCTTTTCTGCCGGCAGTACGATCGCCAGTTTTCTTTCCGTGGTGACCGACGTCGCATATTCGCCGAGAGAATCTCTGCAGTTTTGTGTCAGAAAACGGAACAACGACACACTGGGTGCGGATCCGATATCGTGGCACGGCAATCAATGCGGCAATCCCCCTCGTAAACCTTATTTCGCTTGATGGATCGAATGGTAGATGATTTCGAGAGTAACAGTGCACTGATAACGCGAAATGTCGACCTTCTTATCGTACTACCCACGAGAATACAGTAATATGAATTTATTTATGTTGAATTGTTAGTTAGATTTTAAGTTGAAAGAATCATTGCTCTTCGTGTACTGTCACGAGTACGAGACAATCAGTTTTAACAAGAAATAAACAGCTGTCTGGAAAGTTTGGAAGCGATTCAACAAAATTCTAGAAAGATTATCTTTTATCGTTTTATTTGAAATAACGATAACAAATGATCATCTGAATTAATGAATTATTGCAAATACTTCATTATTTTTATTTTATGTGCAAATGAATTATTTGGAAATACTTGACTCAACAAAAAAAAGTAATTATACACAAAATGGTAAACTAAATCAATTAATTAACTGAGTTGTATAATAGCATCCTAAAACGTGGGGTTGCATGAAGTACTAAAATACAAATCTGAATTAGAGTATTTGAGATTTTACTTGAAAAAATATTTTATTAAATAAAGAATAAAATGAAAAGTTATTTCAAAGAAATAATCTACAGGAAAATTAGTCTGCTCGAATAAAATAACATGCGATTATTTCAAATAACATGTCGCCAAATAAGATATGTAATATCTTCGATATGAAGCTTTTGAGCGTAACTGTATTTACAGTTTATTCATAACTAATGCTAATTGGAGCACTTAGCAGTCCACACGAAAACGAGATTTTTTGTAAAGAATTGTTCTGTTCGTACTCGATTTATTCTGTCATATAGAGTAGTCCGTTTTTTTTATTATAATAAATAGTCAAAACAAAATAAAATTAAAATAAAGTTGCAAATATATTAATTATAATTTGTACTAAAAATGGTATCAAAATATAAGTGTGTGTAATTTAAAAAATAAATTAGAACATTAGAAAAATATATTATAAAAAGAAAACGAATTTTTATTTTACTTTAACTTTTCATAAAAATTCGCTGTCTACTTATAACCCAAAATATTATTTTCAATAAAACTTTTTAAATATAACAAAACAGAGGTCAACAAAGTTCAACAAACTCGAGAAGACAAATGTTGACGCATCTAAATGTGGTATAGACAATAAAGTCGACACTATATTTGTAGTTTGTTCAGCTGGAAGAAATGTAAAATACATTTTCGACCGATTTTCTCACATCGACCACCTCTATCCGGTTATACCACGAATTCAGGGCCGCACCCTGGCTATAACGCGACTTCCTGCGGCTACAACGCATTCTACGCGACGGAGAATAATGACCGATAGATCTTGTTCGATGGAGATGAATGTTCGGTACCGCACCGCTGCAAGATCCAGAAAAAATTGGCTTTATTACAAATAGAGTAATGGTACTCGATGGTACGATACCAATGCCAAACGGGCGCGTTCGGTAATAATTCTTCTCGCAGAAAATAATTGAGGATGTCGCCAAGTTTATTTTATTTGGATCATCGCGAAAGTCTTGATTTTCAGTTTATTATTTCCAGGGTAAAAAAGATATAAAAGAAAAAGTAGAGTGTCTCACTTTCCTCGAGCCACCTGCAAATTCCGGTTGCTCCTCTCTTTAATGGAACTGCATACTTTCCTCGAGTAAATCGATTCCGTGCTTCGAGTGGAATGACATTAGAGGAAAGTGTTCTAAGATGAAGGGGGAGGATACAATCGGTGAAACGACCGTGAAGCAACCCTTTATCTCCGTTACACATACATTTACAAGTTGAACATTTTATTTGTAATCTGTTCGTTTTTTCTTTTTAGTGGTTCCCGACAAAGGGTGCACGGAAACACGGAAACCTGATATTACAGACGACCACTTCAAAGATTATTGCACTAAACCAACGTGATCCGCTTTATAATTGAAGACTGGAATTTAAAAAGGCTTGTAAATACCATTTTTCTGCAACAGTGAGTACAAGTTCCGACGCCAATGCAATGAAATACGGTTGAAAATTCTCTGACGTTAGTTTGTTGTTTCTTTTTCAAGAAAACGACAAGTCGATTTTAATTCTTTCTATTTTTCTGATGTTCTTATATTTTTCCCCTACTTGTCTGTTAAATTGTATTAACGACAATTTGTAATTCGTTTAAGTGTCTCTGAAAAATAAATTACATTCTTACAACTTTTAAATGGATTTTCCTTGGAATTTTCATTTTGGCACTTGCAGCCTTTTTTAATTCCAGCCTTCAATTTTTATTCGAAATATATTATTTTTTTTTAATAAAAAGCTAAAATAAAGTTGCAAATATATTAATTATAATTTGTACTAAAAATGGTATCAAAATATAAGTGTGTGTAATTTAGAAAATAAATTAGAACATTAGAAAAATATTTTATAATAAAAAGAAAACGAATTTTTATTTTACTTTAACTTTTCATAAAAATCCGCTGTCTACTTATAACCCAAAATATTATTTCCAATAAAACTTTTTAAATATCACCCAACATTTTATTATAAATATTATGGCCAACAGTTTATAACTTGGATGGTTGTTACGGAAAACTCGTTTTTGATTTAAGAAAAACATCGCTTGCAAAAATATATTTATCCAGAGTTACAGCGTTTGATCAGCAGAATGCTTCCAAACGATTAAAATTCTAGACAGAAAGATCTGATCGATTGCAGGCTGCGGATCGAATGATTATACCGAATTCCAACATTTTCTGGAATCGAGAGTTGCACGGGGTAGACGCAACAGTTTATACATGCACATCTGTTCGCTCGTTTCCGAACGTAAACAGTAGTGAGTGAACCATGAAATAACGGGGAGAGCCGTGCACACAAAGACACTTTATTTGAAAAGTCTATGCACGCGCGACTCGAACAAATTATACTTGCTAATAAATAGAGAAGAGACGAATTCCAGCGCAACGAAACTGGTTTAAGGGGATGAAATAAAATGGCATTTAGGTGACCGAGCTGCACAATAAATTCGGCTGCGATTACTCTTCATTTCGACGTTCAATATCTGATTCAACCGGGATTCCGGTCTGAATGCTGCCGCTCGAGTGGCTTTCAAACCGCCAACAAATTTCAGCCACCCCCTCGACGATTCGCGAGGGTTGAACGAACCGCAAGTTCGGGACGCGTAATGCTGTTAACGCCCCGATAACACATCGTCGTGAAAACAGTGGCAGCCATCTGAAACCGCCGCTAAACTTAGCTAAACGCTCGCTAACATGCGGTCTCCTCGCCGCTATACACACATTCATTAGAGCAATTCAACGAAACAAACAGCTCTCGCGGAGGAGGTTCCGCTGACGCCTATCCGTCTTTTCTGAAAAGGAATTGGGAGATCTCGTCGCTCTGTACTCGCTCCTAAAAAGATACGGTTTCAATGAAACAACCGTCGCAAAAATTCAGACACTTAACCCCTTGCCGTATTTTAACGAGTCACACTCGTCATGAACATTTTAAACAGAGTCTAACAAATACGAAGTTACACGTCTTTCTTTTTAAGTGACATAAAATTTGATTCCTCTGTAATCAATATTTAGGCGTTAAAATAAATTTTTCTGTCTTCTGTGCGACATTTTTTGGGGATAAAAACGTTTTATTCACTGTAAAGAAAGATGATAATTTTTTTAAGAGTGGACTTTTTTCTAAACTTTAGGATTAACTTACCAACTGACGTGAAAAGTTTTTTAAACTAAATCCGTCAGTCAGAACCGTAGAGAAAATGTTAAAGGTTATACCTTTTTACAACTATTTTATGTAAAAAGTCTTTGCTGAAAATTTGAAAACTTCAAAACTATGCAGATGTTCTTATACTAAGAGCACGGATTAGAAATATTTAAAATTAAAGTATTTCTTAACCCTCTATTGCATGAATTTTTCTGACGAGTTGAAAAAATATATATGGCTGTTAGTCCACTTAAAAATGAGTGTCGTCATGAAATAAATAATATTTTATTAGAAAATGTTTACTTTACACATATGTGGTTTTATTCATAAGCGCAATGTTCCCACTGGGTCAGAGTCTTCACTATTGTCTACTTAATTTAAATTTACTGTAGAACATTTGAAATTTAAGTCCCCAATTGGGAACGGAATGCAATAGAGGATTAACTAATGGTTTTTCGACATAACTGCGTTCATACTTTTTTTTATAACTAATACCGAGATGGATCGATTAATGCATTTAAAATTATATGATTCGCGCGTTTATCTATAAATACACTAATTTAATGAAACGACTTCCTCCTCAACATTTATTTTGTGTAGATAATTACATTTACAGATTCAAATAGGACATCCTATATATGTACATACTCTGTAAATTTAAAAAGAACGACAGGCACCAAAGGTTGAAATATTTTGACCATCTTTAACTTTGTATAGCTCACTACAATATTGACCGATTGTTATAAACTTTTCAGAATATATACATATAATTGACACAGATCTGCCCACATAAAAAGGTTGTACAATATAAAACAACCTTTTCTCCGAAATTTATAGCAACAGCGATTGTCTATTTATCTCGTCCTTTCCAAAGTGTCCGAATATTACTATGAGTCACTGTTGAACACGTAGTTTCCCCGTTCCGACGACTACCTTGTCTTTCACGCTACGGAATAATCGCTGATGTAAAAACCTGACACATGCCTGGGCACGGTCTTTCACTATTGCAACAATCCGCAAAGTGCTAGAAAATCTAGAACTCGACTTTCTACGAATACGAGAATCGCTAAACGTGGGCGATTCCAAAGATTTTGTGTTTACAAAACGTGGAGATATTAATCATCCGATTACATCAGTGATCATTGCGCCAGCGATATCGCGCTAGGTTTGCAGTATCGTTGTCGCGACTCGATCTCGAGTATCGGTTACCTCAAGGACGCAGGATTTTTGTGCGAGTCGACATCTACTCGCTGGAGAAATGCTCTCCATCCATGTATCATTATGCTTACGTATCTCCTCGGGCGAATTGCACGCATCGAATCGTAATTCCACGTCGCGACGGTCTCTAGCCTGTCTTGCGCAATTTCTTAGGAACGCGTCGAGCCGATCAAGTTCGAATTTACGACCTCTCCCCCTATCTCTCGCACAGTAGCGTACAGGATCGGATAATCAAAGGTTGCCCCCGAATCAAATTGATTTTTGGTCCACAAATTTAGTCCTCAAAGAAAACTCTGTGCTGCAAGTTTCAAGTTTGTACTCCTAACCCAAGGGTAGTTACAGGGTGAACACTGTTTTAACGAATTACACCCCTGTCTATTTTGGATACAAACGATTTTTTTTATTAAGAACCTATATTATGAAATAAAAATGGTACTTACTAATTTTCTCTAATGTAGAGAACATGTAAGTCAAATCTGATCAAAATATCCTATATTTTCTAAATTTTAATTATTATAAATGATGTATTGTAAGATAATTTTTACTTAGAAGCAATTCTGCAATTTATCAACTTATTTAATTAATATTTTTATATTTTCTAATTTTTTAAATTTAAGTGGCGTCATTGTTTTCTAATTTGAATTGTACGACATTTATTCAAATCGTATATGTATACACACATTTACTTTTGCATTAAAATATTATACAATAGAACTAACACACGTTTGTGAATTTTTTAACTACTAAATCGATTTTTAAAAGATTCCAGAAGCTTAAAATTCCTGATTTTATATTAATGTTATCACACGACCACGTTTATATTATTATAATAGTTGCGTCTCATTATTTATTAGTTTGTATTTTTCTCAGACTTTTCAGATTAGGTAAACACGTTTGAAAACAATCAAAGTTTTAGAGATAACAGTTTTATAAAAATTCTGTTCCGTATACAAAGTGTGAATTTCTTTATTTTCGAAATCCGTGAACATTTAAGTAGATAAGACCACAGTGCGGCGCGCCGCTTCTTCGTTAAAAAGATGCAGATGCCGCGAGCAAATGAGAAGCGGCAGTTCCGAAAGACGCGATAAAGAGCCAGCGGGTGAACGTGCGTCGATGTCGTTTCTCGATAAATTACCTCGATTTCGTTGTAAATCCTGACCCGTATCGCGCGATCGAGCGACTCTTAACCCTCGCCTGAGAAGAAAATTAGTCTATAAATATCCAACCCATCGGTTTCTCTCAGTCAGTTATTATTAGTGGTCCACCGTTTGTGTCGGAAACTTTACGATCGTAAGACACTACCCCTTATTTTGATATCTACTTCAATTTTGGTGCCGCGTCGTATTCTTGTTATCTCTCCCCGAAGGGATTAAAAAATGAGGACAGATACTTGTGCATCGAGTATGCGAGTGCAATAAGGGATAACTATTTCGTTGCACATGAAATGTCCGATTCGTAACAATCAACTTTAAGAAAATATCACTTGCTCTTAATAAAACTTGTTAATTAACCCACTGTTTTTATATTATTTATTAAATTTTTTATAAAAAAATCAATATATAATTTTATATATTTCATATAATATATTTTTTTATATTTTACCCATATTACCTACTTTTTTTATATTGTAAGTCGACAAATTATCAAATCCTACGTACTAAAATGCATTGACCTAAATATTAGCGTACATATACACACAATTTTCCTGGTCATTACCACCATATAATTAATTATCAAAGTATATACAACATTTTTGGGACAACCTCTATTTATAAAATTGTGTTTTATATTCTCGTATACTTATTGTAATTTTTGCACTTAAATATACAATAATAAAAAAAAATTTGTTGATAAGGACCTCCTTTTCATATTTTCTTACAATGCAAATGGGTTAACGAGTTATTACTAGGTGCTCGAATTGATGTTCCTCAAGTTAAATATGAAAAGTGCACATGGGAAATTATTTTGATAAATATCTCGTTAAATAAATATTAGATTTAGAACATGATACAATCATTAATGTAGGTAGAAATTAATCATATCGACGCACAGGTTTCGTATAAAAAATCAAAACAAAAGAATTTATAGAATTTTCTCTCCTTAGATTCCCTTCTTAGACTCATCAGTCTAATTCTTAATATCATGGAGTACAGTGACACACATAAACGTTGAGAATTTACACATGGCAAACACAAAACTTCTTTTGAAGATGATCCAGAATCGGATCGAAACGTTGAGGAAAATTTTATAAATTGCAAAATGCTTTGTTTTGATTTTTGATCGAACCTGTGCGACGATATTATTAATTTCTATTAATTCGTACGATCGACAAAACGGAATATTTATTAATGCAGGTGATGATAATAGCGTTTCTCGATCGAAATACTTAATGTGTACGTGTAGTAAAGTCTGGGATAGATTATGTGTACAGTGAGATAGTGAACCACCCTGCGGGATTACAAACAGACACGGTTTTCTGGGTCTGGGTCGACTGCAGTATTCTGGCTTAGAACCCCCAACAACATTTAGAATGAATTTTTAACTATTCTAAACGAAAATATTCACAGTATATTTATTTTATACTATAAAGGAAGTGGAACGTGTTCGACATCTGTTTCGAAATGTTTTTACAAATAACAAGAAGTATTGATGATCTCGGCGCAAAGGTTCGATCAGAAATTAAATTAAAGCAATTTTGCTAGTTTGATTAAACTTTCTACGTTTCGATGCTAATATGGATTCTTTTCAAGAAAAAGAGGAATATTTTTACAAATATTTAAATCTAACAGTCTACAAAGGTTCAATGTACTAATCTTCACAGTCATTGGTAAAATCTGGTATAATTAGATCATCCTTGGCCCCCGTCCACATACTACTTGCGACGCATTACAAACACAATGAATTTCATCCTGTTAAGGGCACCAACCTGAGTCATCGCAAATCATTAGTCACAATCACAATTCATTTTCATTATAATCCTTCATAAGCATGCATAGCTAAAAAGTTTACTATCGTAAAATATGTAAGGGAAAAATAAAATATATAATACATTTTTTAAATGTTCAGATTTCTTGTAACGTTTATACATCCAAGTTTTTATTGTAAATGAAGTTGCAACTTAAAGTGTCTAGATGTAATCATTAAACTGCGGATATTTATGCAATTTTCAATTCTCGTAGACAAATTTTGAGAAAGTGGAAACAAATAAAATCTTATTTTCTATGATGGAGGTCTTTTTAGATCTGAGATAAATTAAGATCGTACTACATTTTATCATATTTTATATCCTAGCATTTTTTTAAATTATCAAAAGAGATAATTGCATAAAGATCCGCAGTCTAATAATCATTTTCAAGATGTTTGACTGAATAAATTTACTCTTTAACATCGAGAGCTTCAAACAAGCATACATATCAGATCGGTGTATGTATACAGGGTGTCCCAAAGTTGTACTTCCTTCGAAAATGTAAGATTTCTGAGGTAACTCTCTTTTCCATTTTCTTTTTTTGTTTTCGAGATGGAGCTGTACTTTGATTGGCCTATATTTTTCGCTAATAAGTCCGTAACACTACAAATACCGAGCACTAAACGCAGTTGGCATACATTGCCTTATAATAATGACAAACTTGCATTTATTTAGATTTCGTACCAGTTATGTTTAAATATGTACTTGAATAGAGAAGTTCACTAAAAAAATTTCTCAGAAAAACCTATTTATAATTTTAATATTTCAAATAGAACAAATCAGAAGCAAGTAATTTTGACTAATCCGGTAGTTCTAGTGTTATGTAAGCCACGCAGATTTTCGTAAAGGGAAAAGTTACTTCTAATGACCTCAAGAATTACCCGATTCAAAGTATATAATTAATTATCATAGATAGATTAATTATCAATACATATATGTATGCAATTAATTATCAAAGAAGTATGTACATTTTTGGGACAACCTCTATTTATAAAATTGTGCATGGTTTTCGCAGTTTGCTATGCAATACGAAAAATTGTCGACAACTGATCTAAAATAATTTTCATAAATGACAACTTTGAGCTAAATTGATGACTATCTTTTCTTGACGATTCTTTATTCTCTATTCTACACACGTTCGCCTTCTCCTTGCGAGTACTCGTCTTTGGCACAGCTCGCCCTGTAGCAGAGAGCAATAGAAACACTCCTGGCAAAGAACGTATCAAAGCGTTGGAGATTGTTAAGCAAGCAGACTTTCTTATTTGGGCCAGAGCGTTTCCCTCGTTTTCCGGATACGGTGCACTTTGCGCCTAAAAGATCGTGCAGAACCGTTCGCACAAAAGCTTTTTAGACGATGCTTTTTCGACCAGTGTCGAGTTTTCATTCATCGTTGCAGCGTTGAACGCGTGTGGAGCAAACAGCGTGAACGCTCTGCGAACATCACAAGCAGCTGAGCCTCGGATCATTGCCGGTGTACGGCCGCCAAACAATCGTCTAAACGATACGACAATGCGGGTTACGTCTCCTCGTCGTCATTGGAACGCGTGTCGTTGGCCCCTAAACACATCAACCGAAGTTCGCGGGTCAAACGAGTTGATGGGAATGCTTGGCGTTAATCGGACTGCCCTACTATTTTACGTAGACCAACGGCAACGACACCGTCTTCAAGAAACGAAACAACTTCCACGAAATTCCTTGAAAGAGTAGACACGAAGCCCTATAATAGATTCTATACTCTAATTGAGTGTTTACGATACTGATTAAAAACTACGTTCCGCGCAGTGGAGTATTTAACCCGAAAAATCGAAGAAAAAATATTTCAGCTTTATGTAGAACGTTAGCTGTGATATTATAAAGTCAAAAATGCATTCTAATATTTAAACAATCAAAATTATTTTTATTTTTTCGAATTTTAGAAAGAAATAGAAAATTTGTAGATATTTAAATATTGCTCAACTTTTGTTGGAAACATTTTTTCCTAAGATATTGAAAACCCTTCAAAAATCTTGATAATGGAGTGCTTCCATCGGAAAGCAGGAAAAAATTATTTTTGTATCTAAATTATGTTAAAATGATAAATATGTAGATCACGAAACTTTTTACTAAGTACATATGTATTTTAAGAAATTTTTGTATTGTTTCAACGTATTATTCGTTGATGGTAAAAGAAACTACAAAATGAAGATAACAGACTTGAAAATGAAGAATGTGAATGACTATAAAATTATACCGTAATAAAATCAAGATTCTTGAAAATCATTAACAGGATTCGTTGATTACAACTAATCAATTTTATCGATCGTAATTATTAAATACTTAATTTGTTACTGTTTTCGGCGCACAGTTTCGATCAATTTAATTTCGATCATTAAATGATCTTGAAAAAAGTTCGGTTTTCTAGACCCGTCAGAGTGGAACACTCTTTCAAGTTGTAAATGAATGCCTTGTATTAAAAGGTACAAACCGTGTCCACTGCTCACTGACAAAGTAAATTCATTGAATTCACAGGAACAAAGAGTCCATTATTTTGACAAACGTCCAATGACTCATCGCTTCTATAATGTACAGTGCATCAATGATTCTTACCGATTGCT
Source organism: Lasioglossum vierecki (assembly GCA_028455595.1). Lineage (NCBI taxonomy): Eukaryota > Metazoa > Arthropoda > Insecta > Hymenoptera > Halictidae > Lasioglossum > Lasioglossum vierecki. Next base: position 9,616,562 of record CM052344.1, on the reverse strand, counting down.
GGTGGCTGAACAAATGGACAAACTTTCTCGCTTATAAGTTCCTTTTGAAAATATTCATGTTCATTTTAGATGTAAGTAAAACATGCTAGAATTTATAAAAAATGAAAGTTGCAGCTATGATACAATTATTCACGCTCGATGCGCCCAGATTCACGCGACGTCCGACACAATGAGCATTATTATAACGATTGGATTGTTACTTATTCACGAGACGACTATTCGATAAGACTCACACAAGTATTCGTACACTTTTTAATAGAAGAATACCGTTCCTGAAAGTGGAGCAAACAACTTTTTTTAGGAATTAGACCAATTAATTCACTACACGACATATCACTCTATAAAAATAACAAGAATGTGTCTACTCGAACTTTTAGCCATTTTTTAAATATGTAAGTACCCAAAGAAATAAATTTGTTGAAGAAACATGGCCGCATTTTTAATAATCTCGTGCTAATAATGATTATTATCTTGATCTCATGATGAGATAGTTCACGCAAATGTACAATTTTCAAACTTTCCTTGATTTTGCAATTTTAAGGTCAATACTAATGCCTCTGCAAGTGCAACCTAATCTTCAATTAGCAAATTGATATCCTAATTACTATTACCTATTTTTTGAAAGAAGATAGCTGAAGCCATAGTAAGTCCTCCCGCCACTTCTATTACTATTGACTTGCGATGTTATAAGGGAGTGGATAGCTATTACGACTTCAGATATCTTCTTTCGAGAAACAATCTATATATCAAGATACATTAGAACAATATAAAAAATTTGTTTCTTTATAAGATTATAAATCTTATCACAAGGCGCCTGGCAATACGTGACATACTAATATCAAACAATATATACAGTGACCGCTAAATATTATCTTCATATAAGAATAATGTGGATGACAATACTGTTAAAAAAAGTTATTTAATTTTACTGTCGAATGATCCAGTTTCAATTAAAATCTCATATAATAAAAAGGAATTTTCCAATATATTACATATTCTTTCTACTTCTTGCAATATTTTTTAAACGCTATCATTGCAGAAATACTTGTTAATACTTTGTTAAATCAAGTTACCCATGATTGAATGTACAAAAATTGTACATTAAGTCATGTACAATTTTTTTCCAGAATAATCGACAGTTCTATGAAAAACTATCTATTTTCAACATATACTACAGCTAAAATTGTCGAATATAAAATTAATTTTCACGTGGTCAAATTTTCCCGCCAATTTTTCGCTATTCAAAGTATGCTAAACAATGGAAAACTGTATGACACTTTAATATTGTAACGTTCACAAGAAAGAATTTATATTAGTTAGCAGGTTTAGAGTTCACAACGGACATTATCCACCCTGTCAAAAAACATTCTAAGTAAATAACAGTGAATAATTCTTATCACCATACATGAAAGTATACATACTTCGATATCACTCAGTATTAAAAGTTGGTAAACTATGTTAATCTTTTAGCGTTTGCGTCAATTTTGGCGTAACGTGTCATTGAATTATCGCGTCAAATGATACGTTCGTTGAACCCTTCACGCGAAAGCATGCATCCTAATCTAAATGACAACCATTTACACACCCAATTATTCCAGGGACGTGCACGTGTACCGCAAAAATTTGATGATGCATGTATATCTTCCGCATATATGGTAAATAAATATTCCGCAGATTAGATAAAGACATACTTTAGAAAAGCCAGATAACCCGGTTCCCTACTGACATGACAGCGAAACTACGAAAATTTAAAGGTGGTTAATAAATATCGTATAATACCAGTTTTTATACGCGTTTACGTTTACAATACAATGGCGGATCTAATGGTAAACGGACTAAACGGCCGCGTGGGGCCCCGGGATATAATAGGGCCCCGAATTTTAAAGAAATTTATTTAATGTGTAACGGTATGAAATTTTTCATTACTTTTCTTTTTTGTTACTAAGTTTAGGAGAGTTTTCTTGTATATTTGAGGTCCAATACGCAGTTGATTACTACTTTTTTATTGCCGTTACACAGAAAGCACCCTTGAAGGTCGACTTATAGCCGCACAGACACGGAACGGTTTAGTACGGAGCAGCCAGACATTTGAATATAGGTACGAAAAGCAAACAAAACAATAAAAAATAACTGATAAATACTGTGATAAAAGTTTTATTACAGTATTGTTATACTGAACGAAACCGTTCCGTGTCTGCGAGGATAATATAATCGTATTGTATTGTATTGGACAGAATTAAGTAAAAAAATGTTGTTCATCTGAGTGGTGATACCCCATCAAGTAATAGTTGAAATTACATAGAGAACTATGAAAATTAATTTTAACATTAATACATTATATTTTTAGCTAAGTTTTCCTTCATTCAAATACTGTGAACTGTTATGCTTATTCTTTATACTGTGTTATTAAATCTGTACACTTTCAAGTATAATTTTGTTATTGAAAATTGTTCCTTGATGACAAAACAATGAAATTATAATGGTAGAAATACTTTCGTGATCACAGATGAGCATGTATGTGTAGAGTTTAAAATATACCGTTTCATAAAGAAAAATCATGTTGTCCGAATTGCATCTTCAATAAAAAACAAACAACAATGAGTAACATGCTTGTGTTGCATTGAAAATATTTGTGAATATGTCTACAATGGTTTAAAAAAAGAAATTCGTGTTCTAAATTTTCAATGTAAAACAGAGATACCAATACGATTATGTGGTGCGGTTTGATCTACTCCTGAAGTCTAATTTTTATATATTAAACATTGTATAATAATAATAATTTAGTGAAAAATTGGTGTCAATATAACAATATTTTTAACTTGAAGATTCTACGTTATTGAAAAGGCATGTTCAACCTAACAAATAAGGAAATTTATACAATTTTATATTAATTTGTAATGTTTTTAATAAAACAGGAGAGAGAGCTATATTATTCAGTGCATCCTATATATGGAGATTTTTACAGTCACTGATAACGAGTTTCAACTGAACCTTCCTATATTATTATAATAATATTCACTTCTATTATGAATGAACATTTGTTTGAAACATCGATGTTTCAATTTGACGTTCAAACAAATGTTCATAACAAAAATATACAAAATAAATTTTCCAATAAAAATTTCATATTATCTTCACGAACGATTAATTAAAATATTAATCAAACATTAAATTCGTGATCAGCAAAAAACCTTAGTACCTACACACTATTCTTACTATTCTTCAATGAAAAAATGTATTAATTCCCACATAAATTTCCAACAATTATAAAACGAAAGATATAAAACCGATCATTCGTAGGTTCAGTGGTACGTTTAGTGTTAACGCTTGGCCAGCTTTTAGGCTTTTTTGCACGCTGTGTGTCGCGGCTATAATCCGGTAAACAAACCGATCGAGAATAGCTGCCGGCTTTCCGAAGGACAAATAAAACCTCCGTCGGCGAACAATTCCCGCTATGTAAAAGCGAACCTGTCAAGTCGCCGAGTAGATAAGACGTAACCGCAAAGTAAACCGTGGTGTCAACTCACGTGACGCGGCCGATTACCTAAGTAAAAGTAACACAACGATCGCCGGGATTCCGGGCCCGTGATACACAGGCCGTAATCGCGCGCGCGATGACGTACCTATATAAACGACTTCCATCTTGAGACGTTTGCGGGGACGCAGCCACCGGATCGACGACGACAACACGTAGACGACGTAACGATGTATCCAAGAGCGTGTTAAACGACAAAATTATGATATCACACCGAACACGCGTTCGTCACTGTCTACGAGCACCGCACGAACGAAACGCGAGTACTGGGGCACGACGAAAGGCTTGCCGCGTTCAGATCCAACGAGCCGAACCGATCTCGAGGATGAGGTTAGAAACGCGCGCGCGCATCGACGCTCCGTGCGCGACACTTGTTGATTCGACACTGTCAAGAAGACCACTGCACCCGTATGCGCGCGAACACCTTGTCACTTGCACACATGGACTTTTAACTTTCTCTCTCTCCTCGCGCTCCGTCTTTCGCTCTTATCCACCGAGGATGGCGTTTTTCTCCGAGCCTTCGCAATCTCTGTCGCGATTGAAACACGGACGATGCGAAACCACGACCCTATCCTTCCTTCCTTCCTCCAGCGAACCAGAGAAGAACAGACAAAGGAAAGAGATCGATGATCACTGGAACACGATAGACGAACCACCGACCGAAACAAGTGTAAAGGAACACCGACAAACGTTCTCGCTCTTGTACGAACGTCAACGGAACGCACGAACCCACCACACACCGGCCGAGTCTCGAGCGAACTGGCAACCTCGGACGCTCCGACGAGTAAGGCCCAACTTCCCCCACCCTCACCGACCTCTACCGATGCACACTCGATTCCATCTCGCTCGATCTTTCGACCTGTCGAGATCCTTTTTCCTCTTTATACTGGACCGTCCCTTTCCCTTGTTCCGAGACTTTGTCGAATACAGAGACGTGTATAGACGTTCTAGCCGAGGATTGTTGACATTTTATTGGGCCGAAACGTGCGATCCAATTTCGAAAGCCACGGTCTAAGGTCGGTTTATTGCTCTATTCGCACAGGTACGGAACAGTTA
>CM052344.1:9539284-9611871 GCA_028455595.1 Lasioglossum vierecki | reverse complement strand
ATCTCCAATTTGTGAAAAATCGTCGACATTTAATCTGTGATCATTTCATTAAAAGCACCGTAGGATCTCGATTGACCGGCTTGATCGAGAGACAAACTTCCCGGATAAATTAAGGCCTGACGGATAATCGAGACCCGAGGGAAATCATGAAAATATATATTATATCCCGAAATAAATTTGTTATTTTTGAAAATTTATTTTCCTTCATAATATAATCATATTTAAAAGCATATTGGTTTATAATCGAGATCCGGTTAATCGAGGTCCTACTGTAATATGTATAGTAAAACCATAGACTTCGTATGCAACCCTGTAAACCCAATAAAATGGAATGAATCTAACATATTTTATATAAAGATACTGTAAAGAAAAAGATTAGTTTGGGGAACATTAGCAAGAAACATTTTAGCTTCATTTTCATATTTTTTCTATTACATAAAATTACAATAAAGTATTGGAGTTGTATAACAATATCTAACTCAATATCCACCATAACCTTAGTAGCAGTTTTAATCAGCGGTTAAACAGGCGATTGAAGCATAAGAAATAAAAGAATTTTCGTAAATATTAACTTAAACAAAAATGTTTTATATCTTAATTAATTTGCTGAATTTGTATACATGCTTCAAGTTGATTTATTTCAGCGAAAAAGATATATATATATATATATTTGTTTCAGTTAAGGGGCCAATAAAGTATATGTATATTCCTAGACATAGAGTGAGATAATTATACAACTTTATCATCTTTTAATTTGATGTAATTGTAAAAATATTGAAAGGAAAGCTAAAATGTTGCTTAATGTTCCCTAAAAAATCTTTTTTTACAGTATCTGTACATGCAAAACGATAATGTTAGCTTCATTCTTTTCAAAATGGTTTTATTTCAGACCTGAAAAAGTTGCCTGCTATTAGGGTGTTACAATTAATCAAAGTCTGCTTTAATTATCACTTAAATATGAGTTGTACAATATTATTATAATGAATTTACTTACAAATACACATATTTCATTGTATTGCAGATTGATATTTCCTCACTAACGAATCCTTTAAAATTTAAAATATATTTTCGATCTCTTGATACACTTCAAGTAACTGCGTGTAACTGCGCATGCGCTAGAGAACAAGTGTATAAGAGAGGGGATACTCTCTGTATATAGTATACAACATATAACAGTATATAAAACATAGACGCATAACCACGAGGTAGAAACCAACCATAACCTACACGAAGAAGCTAGCCAATTAAAACATTAAAATGTATTTAATGTATTATTTCAATGAAACTGGCGATCGAGTGTATACACTGAAGGTATTAAAATAAATATAATACACTCATGTAAATTAAAAAATTAAGTTCGTAGAATTAGTACAATGATAATATCTGTTTTCATACTATGTAAACGAGTTATATTTTCCCTCTACATATTATATACTTATTTAACAAACATTATTAATTAGCGTTGCTATCTTTTAGTTATTTATTTAACGTTGATTTATTTCTTTTTCCAGAAAATCGATCCGAATGGAAAACCTACGTTATCAGCACATCCAGGTAAGTAAAATATTATGTTTAAATTCCTTACAACAGCAAATATTTAATAATTGTAATGGTTTTAGCTCGATTTTCCCCCGAAGATAAATATTCAAGGGAAAGAATAACTTTAAAAAGAAGATTTGGTCTTTTACTCACACAGCAACCATTACCAACTTATTAACGCGTACATGTTATTTATAATTAATTGTACCTACATTACAGAAAAATGAAATTAACTTTTAAAATTTGAAATAAATATGTATATATCTTATTCGTACATATTTCTACTCTTTATGGAATACTTGTTACCATGTATAACTCCTACCGCTTCCTCTTTTGATAATTACGTTATTGGAGGCATTTTATAGCATCCGTTATCACTGAGATGAACTACCTAGATGTGAATGTATATGTGGTAAATCATTGTAAACTTTTTACACATGATAAACTAATTATTCATCTTATTTATTATAAATACCATTTTATTCATAATTCAGTTACCTTAACATGTACATATAAAAAATAAAAGTAATATTTTCATTTATTATACAATATCTAATGACTTCAAATAGGATACAATTTTATTAGAAAAACATATTAACAGGATTATATCAAAACCACCTCCTAATGTGTTATAATGTTAACATTTATATGAAAGATGGTTTATGATTATACAAACTACGCGTATTCATAATAACAGAGGTTGTCTAAACTGTTTACATAGAATGAAAATATTATTGTAAATTGAAAAATTTGAACCAATATTTTATAATCCTAGTATTTTCTAATATATATTCGTACCGATTATAAATGATGTTTATAATTTATCTTTTTCAATCAAATATATTATGTCACTTCAAGATAATGAATAACAATCTACATACACTATTTGATATATTTATGTACATATCTCTGTACATATATAATGAAACGTGTACACATGTATTTATCATTCTTTTATAAATTTAAAAGTGATATTTAACATTTTACACAAAACATAACTTTTGAGAACATTATATAGGTTTTAATGCTGTTTTGTCTGTAAATAGTTAAATATACAATATATGTCTATTGTCATTCATAATTGTAGTTTTCTATCAATTAATCATTTATGTACGGATCCAAAGTTTACTCTTATATTGTTCTAAATTACGTTTCGTATTGTTTAAAAATATTCAAATTAATTATAAACGTTAAATTTCAACATTTTTTCACTATGGGAATATTGAATATTGAGTATTATAATTATGTATTCTATTTACATAGTTCATAACGACACCCGATTAAGAGAAAAAAATCGTTGTCTAATTAACATGGCAACATAATGATACTTTATGTAATATCCATACTTTGAATAACAAAGGCTACGAAATAAATGTAACATACATAACTTTTATCTTGATCTTTTTACATGTACTTACATTTTACATAAACAATCATTATAGAACGCATCCTTATAATGTTATATCGTTTCTCGTAATTATTTTCATACGAATCAAGTTAATTTGAAATTCTTATTTTTTATCATGAGTATATTGTTGCTAAACATTTGTACAAATTTTACAGAATAATATCCAATAAGGATAATTAAATATTTGATCACCTTGGCTCTAAGGTGACATATTCTCTAAAAGCCTCAAAAATCAGTTGTAATTAGTGGAAATCAAATTGTTAATCAACTTCATATGGAATACATTAAATGAAAATAAAACATTCGGTACATGAAAAATAATTCAGAGTATCTATCGTATTACTTGTACACCATAGAAAAATCATAAGTACATGGTTGAAACTAAAGGAAATCCAATTTTCAACTTATTTTCGAATGGAATACAAACAAAAGTAGATATGAAACAGATATAACTCAACTAGAATACAAACTACATTATTTTTTCAAGGGACATACTGTGATGTAACATTTTTCTGTGTTATACATTCCTGAACTAATTACAAATGCTTATAATCTTACACACTAGTTACATATCTTTTTATATATTTACTTCGCTTCTCGTAGCAAAATTTAAATTAAGTTATCTATTAACGGTACAAATAAACAACAATGCATATTGAAATTTGATTTTGAGACAAAGCATCTTACAAACATATATCTTTGAGTTAGAGAGAAATTTTATTTGTCTAAAATTCAAATTTCAACGAAAGAATATAAAAACATAAACAAACCACTATAGTGACGACTGAATAGCGAATAATAATATGTATTCGGTATCAAAGAACTATGCCGGATAATGTATAAAGGATGGTAATCGGCATTAGTACGATTTGCATTCCTAATGCAATATATGTATTGTACGTCTGTAAGAGCGTGCTTTGTTTTAATTTACTTCTGAAGGTGCTGCTAGTAAAACGTGAACTTGTTGCGCTTTGCTAGCATTATAGACTTGTCCAGGACTGAATGGTTCTAGTCTTGGAACGGAAGCAATTTCGCTCTTTCGAATATCTTAAAAAGAAATAGATAAACATTATCGATCAATACTACTGTAACCATAGAAATCACAAATGAAAATTTTTGTAATTTTTCAACTTTTCATTTAAGGTTAAAACATTTTCCTTACACGCATCAATGTACTTACCATTCTTTGACTCTGATGCTGGGATATATCGAGACAATCTAACAACAGGAAGGGGTAAATAACCACTGGTTAATGGCATCACGTCCAATGTGACACTTTGTTTTTCTAAGACTTCCAACGACACAATACCAGCAGTACGGCCACATACAGCCCACATAGCTTGATCGGCAAGAACTTCATACATTAATTGAGGTGGAGGATTTGGAGTGGGACTGGGCAATATACGTGTTACTGTGAGATAAAGATGGCACATGCTACCAACACGAACAAATTCACCTCCATTTCCAGCTGGTTCAACTTTCGAAGACACTGTAAACAAAGTCTGGAAAATGATGTTATAAATAATAATTTGTTTGTTTAAAAGATTTTATATAAAGGTTTAAGCGCCATGAACACATATGCCAAATCATTTTTATATTAAATGCCAAATCATTTTTATATTAAATTCAGTAAGAATTAGATTATTAGTGAAAATTGGTACATAAATTACACAAACCATCGCAATACGTTTAATTAATTCTTTAACGTTTAAGGAGTAGAAAGAAAACATAACTAAGACACTTACCACATAATCCGTGATATCAAAATTACATCTGTAAATACTAGATCCCTTTTCCATTCTTTGCACATTTTGAATATGCAAAGGATCGTCAATGGTATGTGAATCTTCAGCATCGTTAATTGGTATATATTTCACGTGAAAATCAGTCTTTATAGTCATCATAGATTTCTCATCCTTGCCAATTTCAAGTTCCCACATGAACGATACATTTATTCCATTACCTATTATTAATCTCTGGCCAGCGATTGGATTTAAACTTTTAAAATTAATATCTATAGATGTTACTGTTGTTAATTCTGGTTCAGTCAACTGTAAGAGCTGTCTTGTTAATCCGGTTACAACTATTTGAAGAAATTTTCTTCGTTTCGCCGTGTGAAGTTTCATATTCGACATTAGCGGAGGACCAAAATGTAATGGTATACTTTCTTCAATGCCCCATGGACATTGTATATTTAACTAGAAAAAGTAATTTGTATTACATATTATATTTCATATTATAACTAACTTTCAAGTAATTTCAGGTGATAGAGTTAGGTAACTCGCTCTGTAAAACGTAAAAAGGCAATGTACCTTGTGTTCCATTGATAAAGCATCTTTCTTTGGTGGTAGCTCGGCCAAAACTTTTAACGGTAATCGTATGGTTTGAAATGGTTCGTAAACTGGCAGTGGTATCTCTAGTTCTTTACACATCGCTTGTTCCGAATTGGTAACCTGTACTATTAATCCTCTAGATGTACGTAATTTAAGTTTCATATCTTTTGTTACTTTTATGCTGCCACACATTATGATTAATTCTATATCTTGGATAAGGCCTGCCAGTAAGTCTCTGCCACATTTTAAAGTAATAGTTGGCTGCGTCTTTGCTACTTCGTAACACAATCGGGGATTCAATATAGGTGACAGAAACTCTAATTTCTCCTCGATGACTAACGATAGTTGACCAACTTTGTAAAAGCCAGGCTGATCAACGCGTCTAATCAATGTAAACGTATTCACCCCTGGTTTCATTATGAACTCGTCACACGACAATGCTTTGCTAAAGTCACCTTTTGCATTTACAGACGGTTTCCTATGTTTTGTACTATCGGAACGTCTTACAACTGGCTTTGTATTTTTGTGCACAACACTGACCGATGCAAGACTTTTGTCTTCTTTATAATTTAAATATGAATACACTTCTAGTTGAAGCAATCTTGGATTAGGTGGCTTCATATCTTCAAACGTACACTTTGATAAACTGAAGAAAATAATTGATTAAATACTGACTAATAATATTGAGAAATAAGTTACTTACAATGGGATTGTAGGTTCAGCTGGCGTCTTTGATCCCTTTTTTAGTTTATTCGATGTTGGTGGTTTCTGAATGTCTTCCACAGATATAGATGCTTTAGTGCATTTCACTTCTCTCGGAAATAAACTTCTCACGCTTATCTCGATATTGACAACACAATCCTGCACCACTTTGTCCATTACTTTAACTTGCATACCGAGTATTACAAAAGCATATCCAAGTTCTATGAGTAATGGCTGAGGGGATGTGATCATTTTCATGTAACCAAACATTTCTTCAAAATACGTATTACGAACGGTAATATGCAACACGTCTAAACTAGAAATCGCTGCACTAATTTTTGCGTATTTCTCAACGTCGTCCATTCGTTTATAGCATTGTGCTAATTCTAATTGAGTTTGCGCCGCCAAGTGATTCCAACCTTCGTCGGTATAAGTTTTCAAAGCATCCAACAAAAATGCTACAGCCTTTTGATTCTCTCCGAGTTCGAAATAAAATTGTGCCAACTCTTTCCCTATTAATCTCGCCGATCGAATACGACCTACATGTTTGTAAGTACCCATAGCTAATTCTGCATGTTCGAGATATTGTTTTTTGAAAGCTTCTTTCGAAGAAAGCGCTTCCTTCAATTTATCAGTTGGTGTTAATTTCCCTTCTACTTGTGGTTCGGAATCACCCATTCCAGCTATGAGATAGACAACTGTGTGCAACTGCTCGCTAGAAGGTTCATTTCCAGGCATTAAACCGCATAATTTTCCTAAGCTTCCTAACTGAAATCAATTATAGTAACATTGAATCGGTAAGGCATAATTTTTAGAATGCTTCTAACTTACTTTGTCTCTGGCAAGAGCCCACAGACTGGCTGTGTGAAGGGAGCATAGATCTAGTTGTTGATTATTATCAATGTTGTAAATTGATAATTGACAGGCTTGCAATACTTCCAATGCGCAAAGAAAAGACCAACATTCGATGGAACCTTCGGGGCGTTGAACTTCTAAGATTCGTAATTCGCCTAATGTGTTATGTACAAATGACAAGCACCTTTCCGCAACCTAAATTAAGAATTATATGAATTATATGTTTATCAGGTATAATAGTCGTCAAATTGCGGATAAAATAAAATTATAGAAAAGTTTCATATCTACCTCCCATGGTTTATTAAACGCTAATAACATGGCACACTGTCTACTAAATAAATAACTTCTAAGATCTAATAACGACGCTTTACATTCGGCCAGAAGGTATCTTAAATGATGATTTGTACCATTACTTAAATTAACACCTCCCCAATTATTTAAAGGACTTTGAAACAAATTTAACCAGTGTGGAGTGTCTGTAAAAATGTTGATTATGTATCTTATTATTTGATTGTAATAACAGAGACAAAACATGGATAAAGGTTCGTCGTACCTCCAACATTCGAATTAAGCACAAATTGTGTAAAGAGAGCATCTAATTCGTCGTATTGAACTAACGCTTCGTCGTACAAACCTAACATGTGTAGGACAAATGCAAGCTCTTCCTAAAACAAAAATTTCTGGTTGTAAACTGTAAATTTATATGATAATACAGTAAAAATAGTTTATTATTTCACCTGTAATAAAAAATAGTGACAGAAATTCCAGGTTGGATGATTCCTGTTTTCTCTTTGTTCTCTAACAACATCTTCGAAAGCAGACAATCTTTTGTCGTATGCTATGAGCATTAATTGACGTATGCGATTGATTAAACCCCTCCATGATTCAGCTGAGCGCATCTCCGATTTTACAGAATTTATTACAGAGAAACATCTGTAATAAATTTGACGGATAACATATATAACGAGAAACGAATCATGAGAAACGAACATATATTGAATATTAATAACCTGTCTCCATTTTTAGAAGCGAAGTCACTTCGAATTTTGTCTAGAACAGTAGTTCTAGGTAAAAGTTTATTAGTTTTCTTTATGTCGTATGTTTCTACTAAAACAATCATCCAGTCTTGTATATGATACTGTGTTAATGTTTTCATCCAATTGTCTATGTCATCTCTAATGTTGGTTTTATAAGTATCTACATCCTAAAAAGAAAGCTTTCAATGTAATTCCTCTAGTAAATATTCATTTATACTTATTGCATTATATTCAGGGGGCAGACTCGCGTTTCTAGGATTGTAAGGGTGCGATAATGCGAAAATGGGGTTTTTCAGTAGTCAAAAGCGCTAGATTTGCATTATTCGGAAGCAAATCTCTATAAAACGAAAACTTTGTTCATTCCCTTACTTTGCACTTTAATTATTTTCCATAAGTGTGGAAGTTAAATAAGAGAAAAATGCGATGATATTGAAGAAAATGTATTCTTTGCTTTGGTTACCATTGAAAATACCATTGATCAACAATCTGTTAATTCGTTAACACAAAGTAAAATCACAGATTTCTTTAAATATGCAACAGTAATATGTAAGAGCCAGTAGATTATATTTTTACTACATGTATATAATAATTAACTCATCTTCGATAATTCGACTTTTCTTTCTTTAAAATTATTACAATCAGCAAATTATTAAGTGTCATACAAACCCACTGTAAATCGAATTTTCGTATGGTAAACCTCTCTTACTCGAAGACTTTAATAAGTCAAAACCTTTATAACTCGAAGATTTTAGTTCTTTGCTTGAGATTCGAGTTATCGAAGTTTAACTGTATTTTCATAAAGCTGCAACAGCTACATGCTGCAGAATAACGTAACTTATGCTTTATAAATGTAAAACTAGGGCTTTTTGACTACTAAGAAACCTCATCTTTGCATTATTGAGACACGAGAAGGAGTATCTTGCACCCTTGCAATCCTAGAAACGAGTCTACCTCCTTAATACACTTACAGAACATTCGCTCCAATAAATATGAAATATTGGTTGTTTTATCAGATGCCCATCCTTTTTGGATGGTAGAATATCCTTTGAAAATGGCACGAAATTACCCCCGAGTTTAACGTGCTTAATCGGTCTACCAAACGACCTACGCCATTCAACTGTTTCCGCAGGTATCCCTTGGACCAAACTATTTTCCACTGTGGAGAATAATTTTTCATCTCCAGCGTCTGTATTAAAGAAGAATCATTATGTCGTTGCGAAATAAAATAGACAAGAGTTAGAGTTGTAAATAAAGAAATATATTCGTGATGTACAAGATAAGCATTGTTATAAAGGCAATACAATTGACAAGATTCAAGGAAAAATATATTGTTTCAATTAACAGAAAAACATATATTAACCTATTCAAAATAACATATGTTCATTAAAACATAACGATCATCGTTAAAGAAGTTACGATTTCGAAAGTATTCGTTATCATGCGTCGCAGCGTCCGAAATGTACGAAATTATATTTCAATTGTACTGTAAGAAGAAATGAAATGTCATAAAGATTGACAGTTAGTCGTGGGCGTCAATAACAATACTTGACGATGGCACTCCAACTAAGAGGTTAAATAAACGAATATTTTGATCAATGAACTTACATGTGATAATTGGCTTAGAATCCATAAAGAGATTTGTCTGGCATTCACCACCCATGGACAACCCCCCATTGCAATTCATTTCTAAAGATTGGCAGTTGCTTTGCGAACTTGCTTTCAATCATTACAACTTTACGTCACTTTTACTAGTTTTAATAAAATTTACGTTCTAGTTGATCTTGACAGAATACGCTTGCTGCCTCGACGTTCTTATCCAATCAAATGAAAAGTGTTATTCTCATTCGTCACTGGTTAAAAGAAATTCAACGACATCTGACAGATTCAACATTTTATTTCAATCGCCTCGGAAAGTTTCATTGAGGTTGGAATTGGAACTCCATTCAACATGTCGTGGAACATCGATTCTTCAAATCTCGATACCTCGTATCATTCAAGGCATGTACACAGGCGCTGGTAGTATTGCACGTTGCGCGTACCAGTTGTTTGTTGCAATCTTCTCTTCGCAAAATAAAACGGCCGTGATTCAAACGGTGGAGATCGTAAAATACTCGAATAAATAAATATGAGGTGGTGATTGATTCGCAATGTGTCGTTGACGTACATTAAGGAACATCAAAATATAGATTAACTGGTACGTATAAAGATATTTTGATCGGTTGTCTATACATTTTATAAGCAGGTTAAAAATTTAGGTAAGTAACGTATATGTAAACATTTTATCTTTAGATTAGTATTATATACGAGAACAGTACTGTTTAATTTGGAATTTCGGAAACGACGAAATACATGTTCATTTTTAATCATTTCAGATGTTTTCGAAAATATCTGAAAATTTGTAATTCAGGATGTTGAAGAAAGTTATTCAGAGAGTACCGGGTGAAATACCACCTCCTTCGAAAAAAGAAAGCCAAGGATACATAGAAGATTTGGGGAAAAAACAGAAATTCGAATTAGAAGAACTATTAGAAAGACAGAATAAAATTCTTGCTAATAAGTAGGTAAGCCCTCTAACGAACATTGCATTAACCCTTTGCACTCGTTTGTCGAGTGTGATTCGACACCAGAGAAAGAACAATATATTAAAAACAAATATAAATTACAACAAAGGTGTAGAGACAATAAATATAAGTATTGAAAAGATAGTACAAGATAAAAGAGTTCGAGAAATAATAGAGAAAAAGGAGAGAGGGAGAGGCAATATTTTATGTAAGATATTAGAATAGATTAGCATTGATTATATTATAGATAATAAGGTACAGGGTATGACATGGGATATGGATGCACAATTTCTTAATGATTTACAAACATTTGTAAACCAAGTCTAATTTCTTGGCCACGAGGCTGAAATAAATAAGTACTATGAGTAGGGAGTTGTTGGCAAGAAAATTGAAAAATAATTCAGAGTGCAAAGGGTTAACAGATCGCTTTGTTTTTAATGTATATCTTTCAATTCCTTGTTTCAGAACGTTTATAACGAAGCTCCCTGATAAAGGGCAGAAGATTAAAGAATTTCGCGAGAAAATATTGAAAGAAATAGAGCATAAAAATGAAGTTGAACAAGCAGCCGATCTTTTGTCAAGACTAAATTTAGCATCCGAGGGTAAAGCTGCTATGAACGAATTAGAATGGACAGGCAAATATAGCGAAACAAAAGATACGGTAAAAATTGTTGAACTTGACAGCGATGATGAAGAAGATCCATTGAAAATATTAGCACAAGTTAGTTTTATATTAATGTACTGACAATAAACAATGACATAATTGCCAGAAATTTATTTTTAAACATTGTCATTATTTTATAGTTTCTTTTCAGTAGTCTATTTTAATATTTATCAAGATACTTGATGTTTCTAGCCCACAGGTTCTGGTACACACAAAAAGAGAATTATCCACTTACCACCAGAGGAAAGTTTAATTAAACCAGAAGATTTAACGGAAATAGAATCGTTTCGGGAAGAAGAATTTCAAGAAGCAGAACACGTTAAATACATTCTCAACAAAGTAGAGAATCCGTCAGAAAGAAACGACAAAACAAGGGAACCATTTAAGCCATACAAAACCACCAAATCTAATGTACATGATCCAGAGAAAGAGAAACAAAGAAAGACAAATAAAAATTGGGAAGTTACAGCAGCTACACCTCCACTTATAGTTCATGGTGCGATAAAAGTAGTAAATTTAAACGAATCTTTATTGCTGCAAAGGGAACACAAGGAAAAGCTTCAGGTAGTTAAAGTAGATCTATGTTTTATTTATGTGCATGAAGCACATTTATCGATAATTATAATATTTTGTAGATAATTCAAGCTAAACATGCTGCTGAAAAATTAGCAGAGCAACTTGGTATACATGTTATTGGACCACCACCAGGAAATGTAGGTAGCTATCAGTTGAAAGATGATAAAGATTCTAGTTCATCTTCTACCTCAGAGGACGAAGAAGAAAACGAAGTTCACGATGATGAGGATAATGATAAACGGGGTACAGTTGTTTTTACAGTAGATAGTATAGAGCATTAATTCGATCTATTTTGTTATAGATAAATGTAAATATTGTGTAAATATATTTATAAATAAATTCTTTATATTTTCAAATGAGTTGCTAATTAATAAGCATATTACGGTTAATGTATGAAATGGTCGATCTTTCGGACAATGTATAAAATACGAAAGTTGTGATTAGGTCAGACAAATTTACCACATTGCCCAACTAATCGTGGATCCATTATAGTAGTCAGCTAACTTCTCAAGACGATAATAATTATTATTGGCGAAATATCTAATGAATTTTTATTTACTGTTATAAACTAGACCGCATAAAATTGAATAAAACTGACGCGTTTTGTCCACATAATTTTGAGTCGGGGTGTACGTATTGTTTAAATTTGCTTCGATATTACCATATAAAAAGAATCTAGTACCATTAAAGTTGCGAATCATTCTGCTATTATCAATTAAATTGAGAAAGTTCATAATCATGTAAGGTACAAAAACGAGTCAAAGTAGAATGTTTATAGAACTTTATTATTTTTACAATTTGTATATTAATTGTATCCAAAATTATTAATAATTGCTGTGTATGGTGCTGTAGCTTTGGTAACGGACTGCTCAGCTTGTTTAGTAAGTTTCTGGAACAAATAATGTGTATGTAGTACAAGAATAATTCTGTAAAAATTTGTCAATCTTATTCTTGAGATTTACCTTGAGTTTATCTCTCTTTTGAACTTCAATGATTGATCTGACACGTCTCTTGTTCTCCAGCGTGCGTACCACAGCCTTGTATTTCCATCCAACTTCGTGAGACAGTCTTCCTACGTGACAGTACTAGAAAGAAAAAATTGCAGTGTAAGTACAATGTATATTTCTTAATAACTTGATGCAGTTAATTATTTTTATAGTATTAACTCAGCAAAAGAGTGACATCATGATCAGACGCAAATTACCATACCATCATTGTTAAAAAAATAAATAGAAATATCTCGTGGTTGTTTTATAATAATGAAAATAGAAGGATATTATGATCTTACCTTCCTGCCAGGTTTCAGACACATAACTCTCATTGCACCTGGTACAACAACGCGTTTCCTGCGATCGTACGGTGGTGGGCATCCTTCATAAACCTTCAACCTCCTAAGAGCGTCCTTTCCCCTTTGTGTTTTGTGTGGAATCATGCCTACATATTAGACTTTTTCTTAATTCTTTAATACTTATTAAGACTATTAAATATTCAGCGATGAATAATCTCATACAAGTAGTAGTTTCATTATACTATCAAATAATGTAGGTAAGATGTATATTAATCATTGATTGGTTCAAATTTAAAATTGTACAATTAACAACAAGTAGCATTTAAACATACCACGAACCGTCTTCCATAGTATTTTGCTAGGTGCACGGAAATGGAAAGGTCCTCGGGCTGGGTTTACATTACATCTTTTGCGCAAGAAAGACATAAACTTCAATTTGTTTCTGTAACAGAAGTTTCAAATCAAATTAGATACTTAGAAACTAAGAGATATTCAAACAAAAGAAAAAAAGACCAGTGTCTATGTAACATATTTGTTTAGTGCGAAGAAAGATTGCACTATAATGCGAAAGAAAGAAATCTGTACCAACCTGAAAAAGTTGCCGGAAATATTAAGTTGTTCACTGCGGACAACAATTACTTTGTTGCCTTGTAGGATCGTTTTGGCAATAATCGCTGCCAAACGACCGAGTAAATGGCCACGGCCATCGATTAATATTGGCTGAAAACACAATTATACAGTCAAGTATTTTGCTATTAATTCATTCGAGAAAGTTACGATACTCGAGTAAACTATAAAATTTGTTCAGCCGTGTAAAAGACTAAAATTATGCACATGCATCTGCGCCCAATACTGTCAATAATAACTAACACGTGTCAAACATAAAAATTATTTTAGAATAAAATCTATTGTTTAATAAGTATATCACACGATGCGTATTATTATAATACTTAAAAACAATGAAAGGGTGTATGGTAAGTGTCGTATCTTCCAAAAAACAAGACGAATTTGGAGGAAAACACGTGTATGCAACCACAAATGATACACTGACCACTAAGTTTTTATAAGAAATTTACGTTAGATAGATGTGTAAAATATTTACTAACATTTTCCGTGTAGCCAATTGTTTATAACACTCATATTTTTCACTTACTAATGGTCTTATACGAGCTAAAATGATAAAACAAACTGCATACCTTATTACTGAAGCCAGTCATTTTGTCACCCTACCGGAAAAGAGTCCATAAACGTTGAAAGATGCGCGACCTCTCACCGGAAGGTATTGAGTATAGTCATCAGTATGTCCAACATTTGAAATTCCTTTGTTCTTTATACCTAAATAAAAATACACATATTATTCTTTATAATTTTTACTTATTAGCAAATTCATTTATTACGTACGAAATTGTGCAGAGTTCTCGAAAATTCAATGATGAAACAAATTTGATAATATTGCGCAATGACGCGAACTTGACTCCACAAAAGCGCTAGAATTCATGCAGTATTGCCAATAGAGACAGGCGGGAAATTTCAATGATGAAATAAGAGATTATTCTAAAAATCTTGTAATTATATATATATTATAAACTGTAGTCTTAATGTACAGTTCATCATATTAAACGTAGATAGTATAATAAAGTTTTTTTTATACCAATTACAAAAGCTATATTGTTTGATTTGTTGTTCTTGTTTTATTACAGTTCATATTCTTATATTTTTTCCACATTCAAATTATTGTTTAAATTTCGTTTATCAAATTTGTATCTTCAGCCTAAATTTAATATTTTTTCTATTTTAAATTACACCTATTTATTTTTGTTATAAATGCATAAAATCCGTGGTCTAGTTATGAATAATTCAGAGATCTATAGTTTTTTCTGCATGTAGCATAGCAAAATGGTAGCTGATGAATTTTTTTTGTATTTTTTTTTAATATTTTGATTTTGGTTTGCTTAGAGAAGCGATACAGGAGTTAAAATAAAACATGCATATATGAAACAATTTAATAAGTTTCTTTTTATTGGTGGCGGTGGGTTTCAATAAACTAGATATACAACAGAACATATTAAATTGGTGTGACAATCAAAGTTTCATTCTTTACGCAAACTTGAAACTATGTCATGTTAATGAAGTTTTGTAACTTAACAGTATATTTATATACACGAAATTATATTAATTCTGAAGATTAAGATATGAAACATATATCGCAATATGTATATATAATTAAATTAAAGTTAATATTCTGTATTAAATTAACATAATCAGAAATTCTACTTGTTGAGTCCACATGATATGACTCTCTTATGTGTGACATTATTAAAAAAATATTTATTATACTCCTAGTTATTAATATTTATATAATTATATATATTTAATATTCTTAAACTAATATCACAATGACTCGAGACAGTCAAGACTTCCAATATTTGTGCACATATTGTTATGTTATATTAGTCTGCCAATTGCATAACTGTCTTGAAAACCGTGTATTCTATTACATAATGAGTGGAGTAATTTGTTATGTTATACAAATCTGAAAAATGTCTATTTCTACATATGAAAAATTGCTAAAATCGCACGAGCATTGGTTCTTATCCTTCTAATGGACATAAAAATTACATGTAAAAAGTTACTACTTCATACTACAGACGATGTAAAGCACGCATTTCTTTGACGTATTATTTAACAAAGAAAATGTTGAATTCATTTTAACTTGTGTTTGTATTTACAAATAATAGTATTATTTAAGTATTATTGGAAAAAGCGAAAACAGTGCCATTAACATAAATTGATTCCGTATATAAAAATTCAATTTACATTTCAGTGAAAAAAATACATGTCTGTTTATCTTGGCATTATTTTTCGAAACGAAAGAGAGAAGTTATATTAACTTTATGCTTCAAATAAATAATTGTATTTGTAAAGGCACTGCCTCATTGTGTGGAATTTACAAAATGTGGTAGATAAGTACAGTTTCCTTTGACAAAGTTATATAGATATAGTTAACTGATATAGACATAACTGATCACACACACTTTAGGACAGAATAAGTAACTTTTTTATGAATGGACCAAACGATTTCAATTTCTCTGTAAGGCTAGAAGAATTAGTTTATTTGTTCGGAATTGTGAAAAATGATGTTTAGCTGGGCCAATAACAAAAATTTTAAATGTGTTTTTTAAACTCGTAAAAATTATATTTCAGTCATTTACTAAACTGATTTACTAATAAACTGATTCTTCTAGCCCTACAGAGAAATTGAAGTCGTTTGGTCCATTCATAAAAAAGTTATTCTGATTTAAAGACGATTAATTATCTTGTTAGAAAAATTTACAAAGTGTGAAAGTGCTAAATTCATTGAATAAATGTCATTTACACTAAAAGGAAAAATTTTGTTCAATGAAAATAATTCACAGTATCATGCAAATATAAACACTGATACAGACCCATTTTGCTAACTGCATGTATTATAAATAACACTTTGACTTTTTGTTTTTTAATGGCTGAAGACCATAGTATGTAACTAACATGAAAGTAGTTTTTAATTTGTTAACGGACATTGTTAAAACAAGCAAAACGTTGAAATATTTAAGCTAATCTTACAAATACAATTCCCTGAATAAGATGCGAATTGTTCACGTGATTCCAGGTACAATAACATACTTCTTTTTGTTTTTTTTAACAATCTAGTCTAATACAATGCTATTACATAATATTTAGTTGGATAGTATGCATTGTCATATAGAAATTCAGAATTTCTAAAGAATACTTATCTATCAGTACCTTTAACCAGTATATAGTAATAACACTTTGGAACATTTTGCAAAAATAATCATTCATTGAAATACTTAACAATTTAGCTGTCATTGCATTTGAAACAACGGGAATATCAATCAGTGTGACAAAATTAGGTAGGTATATCATTATACGAAGAATCAGTAGCATTACAAAAATAGAAAATGTACATGTATGAAGAATCATGGAAAATAAAATAACATAATTTCACTGTTTCCGCTTGCTACCAAGTCTGCCTTATACATTATTCGTTCGACGGTGTATTTGAACATAAAAAAATAACATTATCAACGTGCTTCATAATAATGGAAGTACTTTGTAGCAGTGTTTATCGTGAATTGCTATGACAATCTCAAGTGTTCATACGTAGTCTATTACAATAATAATTCTATGCAAAGATTTTTCAGGCAAATAATATCCTGGCACACACACGATTTCGTGTAATGCTACTAATGTGGATACAGTCGCGTGTTTCAAAGAACAAACATTACCAAATAACATTTAAAATTTTTACACTACTCCTAACCGTTTGCAAGAATTAGTTCTCGAAGTATCAGTAATTTACACTTTTATTACTAGCATAAAAGATGCTGTTAGGGTGATTCTTGATTCAATTGGAGAAACGCCCGTGCTCTTGCTGTCATTTTTCGTACACGTCCTCTGCTACTTATACTAATGCCTGGTACATTTTCAGGTTCCGGTAAACTCTCATCACTATTTTCCGCGTAAGATTGACGCTTTATTTTACGCCGATTCCTAACAGGCATTGTATTGCTTTCGTCGCTTTCTTCATTGTAACGAGGACGTTTCGCAGTTCTTCTCGAGTTTAGTGAGATCTCGTGTATTTGCGTTTCTCTTGCTACACGAACTTTTCTTTGTGGCCTGGACCACGTAAAAACGGTATCCGAGTCTTCGCTGTCAGAGTCTTGGTTACGCTGAGATTGCTGTTCCTCCTCTTCCTCTTCCTCCTCCTCCTCCTCCTCCTCCTCGTCATCTTCGTCTTCCTCGCTCTGACTTTCATCATTTTTGCCATTTTTCGTTACTTTATCTTCTTGTTCCGAGGCAGACGGAAGTTTGCGTGATCTCGTGCTACTTCTGTTAATAACTTCTTCTTCGCTTTCTTCTTCCGACGTCTCCGGCGCAGCAAAATGTTCGGCATCCTCATCTTCGTCGTCATCGTCATCGTCATCGTTAGCTGCAGTTGCAGCAACGCATGATTTTAACTTGGACTTTGATTGCTTACTGGTTTTGCTGCTGTTTTTACTGCGACTTTTTCGAGTTTGCTTATCACGGCCGCCGGGTGTATATATATCTCCAGAATCACTGTCAGTACTCGCACTAGGTACTGCTTTTCTTGCTCGTGTCCTTCTTACTGGCACACTACCACTACTTTCACTATCTATGGAAGCTTCCGATTCGCTAGCTTCGCTTTCACTTTCTTTTGTTGTCTTTTTAGATGCGGTGGATCTAGAAATTCGTAATTTTAACATTCGTGACGAATTACCAGATCGTTTGGTATGGCCATTTGTCATACGCGATGGTCCTGAAAAGATACGTTTAATATTAGACATCGTACCATACAGAAGATAAGTGATTAAATGAATAAACAAATTCGGAATAGATACCTGGTTCAAATACATTGGGAGTATTCTTCTTTTCTAATTCCTCTTCGTCTTCATCGTCACTATTTACATCGTCGTCTTCGTCATCGTCGTCTGTACAAACGGTTTTTGATTTTTGAGGTCCTTAAAGTGGAATTCATATTTTTGTCATTTATACTTTGAACAATTTGCATATTAGTTTAATGTATAGACATTTTTTATAGTAGGACACACACCTGTGCCATTCGGTAACCGGACTTTACCCTTCTTCCCTTTTCCTTTTGCATTCGATCTATTATTATTGCGTCTCCTGGCAGATTTCCAATTTGAAATAATTTTCCGCATGTGTTCTTCAAACATGGCCGATAATCTTATTGTCATTGAATATATCTACAAATGAACAGTATTTAATAAAGACACTGCGGATTTTAAGCATTTATGTCAGAAATGAGTAAGTGTAATTGAAAACAGTAAAAACATTAGAAAAATTTGTCACGAAAATAATTTTACAGTGGTTTCAACGAATTACAAGATACTCTTTCGTACGCAGTCGAAATGAACAAATTTGATAGGAGATTGACTTACTCTTGAACGCTTATTAGTATTGTAATTTCTGCTATTCGTAAATATTAATTTCATATCTTTGGCAAATTCCAAGGGCGTTTCGTAATTACCCCCTAGTAAATCTTCTTTTACCGTACGTAAATCCATGGGTGTATCTATGATCTGATGATAGTCGGGATGCTCTAATCTATCAACAGGTTCCCTATAAAATGTTAGTACCAGAAACGGCGTTTAATTAATCATGCTATACATTGAACATTCCCGATTCAACGAAGTTAATTTAATTTACCTGAAAGGAATCGAATCTTCGCATTGCCATAGCATCTCTAACAATTGTCGGCAAGCTAACTGCCAGTCGTTCGCCACTTCTTGCGACCGTAAATTCCTACTTGAAGTTGCTCGTTGAGTGCTTGTCGATGGCCTATCTTTCTCTTCTTCCATGTCAACTTCCGAGTCGGAAGAATGATATGTATCAACTAATTGATGATAAATAGCTGGTACATCCACCTCCGTAGTTTCTCTGTGCAACATACAATAATGTCTTTTTTTCTATGCTGCAGAAAAATCTGAACGATATAAAAATCTATGTAGGCGAAACAAATTAAATCTTACTTGATGATACGTAGACAAAGGTCGGTAACTATTCTTGCTTGTTTCACTATATGACTATGAGGCTCGTTAAATTGTTCGGCATTCGTTGCCAAGTATCTGACATCGAACTGTGCGGACGTGATCCTTCGATAGAAATGATTTTCAAAACGGGCCTTTATCGTTGACAAGTCAATAGGATATTCGACGAAGAACGCATATGATGGATAAGTATTGAGATCAACAGGTGCAACGAAAGGTTCTGCAATCGCGAGACTCATCGCTTGATCTAATCCACGGATAATCCTGCGACATGTTGCTTCTCTGTCTCCCATTGGCCATTCCTCTGCCTGAGGCTGGTACAATATTGTTTGTATCTCTTCCGGAAGCACAGGAACCGCACCTCCGAGTTCTGCAGGAAGTCCTATAATAAATATTTTGAAGATTTAACTGGGATAATAGAGGATAACTGGTCAATTGGTCATTGAATGATTTGATTGTTAATTCCTTGCCGTATTTCACCACTTCACCTACCGGAAGCCTGTTAATAGGATTTTCAATAATTGTGCTGTACCAAAAGAAAGCATAGAAATTTTCATTTACATTGCAATCTTAATGTCACGCCTTTCTTTTGAAATTAAATGAAATTTGATTAGTTTGCAATCAATATCTGAGCATTAAAATAAATGTAGCTATCAAAAAAATATAAGTTTTCTTTTGTTTTGTGCCGTGCTATGATACAGAGAGACGGCACCATAAGCGGGAGCGGCATAAGCAGCGAAATCAAAATAGAATTTAAACCATTCAATAATTATAAATCTTGACGCAACAGTTTTCTATATTGGTCTATGTTATTCCGATATTGAATTAAACGATCTATGATTTACGGAAGGTTATTTTAAAGAAAAAACATTTGAGGGGCGGCATTACCAAGACTTGCGTCGTACTCAGAAAATCTACTGTACGGACTTGAGTGTAACTGCAAAGAAGATACGACAAAGGGTTAAAATGAATTTATAAAATTGTCGAACGTACGATTTTCGTCAACTGGTTCGAGATCCCAAGGACTCATTCGTTCGTATTCACCATTGTCCCATCGGACACGAAAGCACATGAAAAATGATTCTGGAAAATCTTCATCCAATGGTTCCATCGACTGTATTTGTCCCATCCACCAACCGTCATCGATCATGCAACGAAAACGATCAGCTTCGGACCAACTACGCGCTAAAGCTGTGTCAAATGTCTGGCGTAGAACTAGAAAGTCCAACACATCAGCCATATCATGGTACTTAATAGTAAAATTTTCGCCTGTTAATCGACCGTCTTCGTCCATTAAAGCCAGCTTTAGACAGCACAATCGAGGTGGACGAATTTCATACTTGATACCCACTACTTTTACAAATTCCTGCGCCTATAAAAATATCAAATACAGTTTATTAATTTTATTGAAATTAATTTTATATTATTTGTTTCTGATCGAACACTGTCCAGTTTTACGTCGAAGCACGTGCAATTACTATATTTGTATTGCTGTGTAATGTTAAGTGCTCTGTGTATTAACGCTAAACCTACCGACCATAAAAAGTGATTGACGTGTATAGTATTATAAAAATAACAAGATTAAATTGATTTGTATTTCGTGCGATTTTCAATATATAATATACAGGGTTAGTCACCTAACGTTATCACCTCAAATATCTTCGTTGTTATCAAAGATACATTAAATGTCTTGAGGACAAAGTTGAATGGTAAAACGAGGCTCATACGATACCAACAAGTTTTTGTTTTTATGTAATTTTTTTTAGAGATATCATCTTTACTTTTTTTTAAATAGAACCATCCTTTATTAAACATCTACGATGATAATGGATTGATTATATACTGTATACTGGAGTCAAAAAATATATTCAATAAATCCCCATGAAAACATCTTTACAATTTCAATAATTGTCAAATAAATAATCTAAAATGCGTCATTTGACCCCTCGTGGCAAGTTTAGCGTTAAGCGTTACCACTGAAAAATGTTCTCCAAAAGTTTTCAGTAAATTAGCCTTCCTTGAAATTAACATTTGGTGCCGAAACACTAGACACCGTTCGGTCCGCAACATTATTAATAGTAACTATCAATTTGCGTAACACAAATAAAATTCTCTTAAAACAAGACTCATACCCTTATATTCACTTTGTTCCATGGTTCGCAGCGTGGACCAAGCTCGTACACTTTCTTATTTCTGACCGCGTCTAAGTAAAATTGATGCCCTTGTCTGAAATATACTATTTCATCCCCCATTTGTGGATAATACGGAGCTTTCCGCGGGATTATTTCAGTAAGCCATTCAGAAGGTCTAAAAACTTCTGGGATTTCCTCAATGCCATTTGCTACTGGAACGACCTTACAATAAAACGAAATATTATCGAAACAGAAGATAAGAACACATTCACATGTGACACGTGAAAAATGTTTATGTACCTTTTTCTTAGGACGTCTACTGCGTCTTCTATCCGTGTCGCTTGGTGGAGTAAGAGACCGCTTTTTCACAGGCTTACGTTTACTCCTTTTTGGTGGTTCTAGATTTAAACCATGGTCAGCAATCCAATCTGAATATTCGGTACTAGATTCAGAACTGGAACTATCAGAACACAAATCTTCTTCGTGAGCTGTGGAGTCATTGCTGTTGCTACTGGCTGAACTACCCGAAGTCCCTCCATTATCAGCGTTCTGTAAATTACTTTTAGTTGCAAAAACTGGGGAAATGTAATCGTTTTAATCAATCATATTCTCTAACTACCTCAAATTCCTCTTCCTCTTGTTCATCGCCACGTGTAGCTCTAGTTCTATATCCATGCCTAGCGGTTCTGTTACGTTTCCTGTTTGCCAAACGACTGCCTATATTACTTTCAGGATTGACAGCGTTAGATGCAGGCTGTGGCCTCCTTCGCATCTCACGTCTCCAATTTTCAAGTTCCATCTCTGCCATTGCGTTTCTGGAAATATTATTAGATTTATAATTATTTTCGCAATTGTTCTCTGTAGGCAACATCAAGAAATGAATTCGTTGTAGATGAGTTCGTTGTTTGAAACATACATAGCTTTATATTGCGTTTCCCTAAGAGCTGGATTCATAGGTCGAGCGAGAATAGGCGTGTTCCAAGGTGTTGTATTATCTCTTTGCCAATTACCACTACTTTGTCGTACACCTTCGACATCACCGGCTCTCCGCAAGCCAGATCTATTGCCTCGAGGACTAGCCATTTGTCGAATCGGTTGTTCCAATATATTATCTTCTCTATCATCGCCACCATAAAGATTTTGTCTTTGCGCAAGAGCTTCGATTAATTGATCAATATTGGATCGTGGTTCTTGAGACGGGAGGCCTTCGATAACTTCCTGCATCCCTATTAAATTCAACGTACATTTATTGTATAAATATTTTGAATTACACTCGATTTACATTGGATTACATTTACACTGGATTACATTCACTAGTCCAGCGCTAGATCAGAACTGGAATTGATATCAGCGGCATTTTACATGTGAAATACAAACTTAAAGTGATAGAAAGAAATCAAATAATTCCTATACCTCCGGCACCTACTGCAATGTTCGGAACTAATTGTTCTCCTCTACAATTCTCTCTTCCAGGAACTAGTCTTTGCAATTCTGGCGGATAAGGATTTCCATCTACATCCACCAAAAATGGCGGCGGCATTAAATGAGGTGCCGTCTGCGTTTGTTCGTCGAGAACGTAATTATTTGTATCTCGTATTAACGGTCTATAATCCGTGTGGAAAAATAATTCTTTTGGTATCTACATAAGGGAAACACATACATGTATTTATAGGTTGTTGAACCTGGAAAGGTAGAGGCATCATATAGTTTACAAGAAAATACGACTTACTATTTTAAGTTTATGAACACCAGATCCAAATCCGTATATTAAAAGATGTCCGTGAGAGTCTGTAGCTGCTAGCATCGCTCCATCCGGAGACCACTTTGCATCAAAAACTGCACCATTACCTTGACCTTCGATAAAATTTTGGAAACAGGCTATTGGTTCTGTATTTAATACATCCCAAATTATAAGCTGTCCATCGTGACCAGCGCTCAATATAACGCGAGGATCTATTGGATGGGACTCCAACACAAAAACTTCGTCTTTATGTCCACGAAGAACTTTCACTAGATCACCCGACTTTGCATTCCATACTTTTAGCGAACTGTCGTTCACAGCTGTGATAACCCACTCGTCGCTCACATCCCAACTAACCATGGTCACTTTAGCTTTCTTGTTAGTATCATCTTCAGTCTCCGTTTCGCTGAACGTAAAATACAAGTATTAACATCGTAATACAAAAATTAAATACATTGCAGTTGTTTCATAGACGTATACATGATATTTCGCTCACCCAGGAAGCTTCGAGGTCATCAACAAACGTTTATACAACCACTGTTGCTGTTCAAAGTGCCATACATTTGCAGTACCATCTTTCGAGCCAGAAATAAACTTTAGACCATAATGTGCCCATTGTATACTATCAACTGTGTCAGAATGCGATTCAACTTCTAAAACTCTACGTGGACCT
The DNA here is from genome assembly GCA_028455595.1 of Lasioglossum vierecki. Lineage (NCBI taxonomy): Eukaryota > Metazoa > Arthropoda > Insecta > Hymenoptera > Halictidae > Lasioglossum > Lasioglossum vierecki. The sequence goes on along the minus strand of CM052344.1, from coordinate 9,587,772 downwards.
TCATCTCCTAACATCGCATATACTCTAACATGATGATCTGCTGAACCAGCTGCCATAAATGCTCCACCGGGGCTAAACGAAGCGCATATCATTTGTGCCTGACCGGGCCGCATTTTCTCATGGTATTGAATCGGTTTCGGTCTGTATAAAATACACAATGATAATGTAATTATCACAATTTCTTTTAAATTTTCATTGATGATGAAACGATGTATCAATTTAATTGAACTCACTGAAACACTGCTCTTTCTTTCCCTTTTTTTGTATGAGACCAAAACGCAACAGATCCGTCTGTGCTGGTAGATACTAAATAGTACACACCATTGCAAGATATAGGACAAAAATTGACCGACGTAATCATGCCAGAGTGTCCAGACAGAACTGCTATCTAAAAATAGAAATGACGCGAATTTGAAATAAAAGTTGACAGAGGCACAAGTTTAAATTCTAAAGTGACAATATAAATAGCATCATGGTTTCTTACTGGCGACATTGTTTGGAAACACCAAACTCTTAATATTCTATCGAGACTTGCGGCAGCAAGTAGAGTGTTGTCAAAATTGACTGCAATATCCATGATTTCAGCAGATGCACCACGAAAAGTAGCTAGCAATCGTCCATCGATAGAACTCCATACTTTAACGAGTAAATCATCTGCACCAGTAATAATATATTTGCCTGTACGGTCAAAAAGAACACAATAAACTGCAGATAAATGCCCTAATGTATGTCTGTACAGTTGCATTTTATTATAGAACTTTGTGGGTATCGCCTCTCGCCTGCTGAGAGGACCTGAATTTTCCCTTCCTTGAAGTACATGTACTACAAAAGAAAAGAAATAACAATCAAGTAATATATCACGATAATAAGATCGTAATCTTATGAAATCAAATATCTAATTACCTATGTTAGGCACTGATAAGCTATAAGGTGATTCCATTAATGGTTTTCCACCTATCCTTCCAGAAAATGAACTGATCATACGTACTCGACGTAAAACATCTATAAAAAGAACTTACAATGTAGACACGAACGTCCAATATCATTTAGATAATATTTCATTCGAATTTTACCTTCGTGGGTACGTAGTAGAGATTGTCTGCCTGCGCCAAGAAGGGATGTCGCTCCCGGTATACAAGGAGGTACCTCCTTCTCTAATACTGGACCAATTCTGGCACATATTTGTAACAAATGTTCCGGTCCAATATGAGGATACTTCTTTTCCTAAAATGTTCGAATTCATAGGTGTCTAACTTTCTGTATACGAATTTTAACATTCTTGCAATTGGCAATCACACGTATTAAACATTTGCATGCCAACAACTCCTCACTATTTTAAGTGTTTCATTTGGAGGACAGTTCCTTGACTGCTACTTATTTTAAACAATTTTGTTTACTAATTACATTAAATATAGCTGTCGAACTTTGTTGTAATTTGTATTTGTGGAACTTATATTTGTTTTTAACTAAAAAAACCTGTTTAATTTACATTTTTCTTTTTTTAGTGCAAAGGGTTAATTAATAATAGATAGTTTTGATCCAAGGTTTTAACACTAAATCTACTGAGCGTTAAAAGTAACTGGCACATGTTCCTTTATAAAAATGACAAGATTCATTTTATTTAGACTTTGCGCAACTCCTACTGTAATACTGCGCTACGAAAGATATTCTTACAATCGTTTTTTATGCAATCAGTTTTACTACTTTTCTAATTGTAAGCTGGAATCGGTGATTCTGACCGGTGTTGGTAGGTTTAGTGTTAATTAAACGATATTTTCCGTGAGAAATCAGAAAAAACGATTGTACAGCTAATTTAAAAGTGTCGCGATTCCCGCCAACGATTTGATTCGATGGAACGTAAAGTAGTTCCTACTTTCGACCAATCTGAGCACGAGTAAACGGACGCAACCAATCCGAACGACCCACTCGTCGTACACGATAGTTTCTATAAATAAGGTCTGGGCACGAGATATACTCATTGATCAGCTCGCGCAAGATGGCCGGAAGTAACTGCTGATTGGGTGAAAGAATCGTAGTGGGGGGATCTTGTGCAATAGCATACAGAAGCACAGAGGTGGAGGATCGTAGAGGAGTGGGACAGAAAAGGGGGTAGCTTCCTAATAGGGGTACTTCGTATATCAGGCACTCGTAGACTATCTCTCACGACGCAGCAAAACAAAATTTTCCGCGATGTTATTCGAAAAAATTGCCTATTTATTCGATTATGCCCCATAGATCCTTCACACGCCAACATCAACAAGAGAAAAACAAAAAAAATTGATAAACTTACCAACTCCTCAAATGTTTGATTATGCACGTGCCCTTCCCAATCTTTTCTCTGTGGCAGAACCTGTAAAAATAGGAAAATTCTGAAAAATTGATCGATAGATCGATAAATCGATCATTTGTTCGTTGATACGGTATTCGCCGAATTTTTCGCATACGAAGGTCATCGACCTTGAAATTCTAATGTTTTGACAAGCAGAAACCACGTGCAAACCATGTGGAGTCGATGGGTATGTATAGTGTCACCCCGGCAAAACGTCAACTCAGACCAATCATCTTACCTTAGCTCGCTCCAATTCACGCTTCAACACCTAAAACATGGATTTCACGGTGAAATAGATTCGCACGATGCACTGTCATATTTAACTGGAAAACACTTACATCTGCTGTCTCACGACACGGTCCCGCCGCTAAGAATTTGGCAATTAGGAAGTAGAGTTCTGTAAGAAAGAACGCTGTTTAAGAACGAACCGCACGCCTCGCTTCGTTGCGGATGGTAAGGGCGCTTATCGCTCCCATTCTTTACCTGGTGCTATTGCAGTCCCGTTCTTGGACACGCTGCCCTCCATTTTGCCTAGCCAATCGTTTATTATTCACTCACAGACAAAGAGAAACATTTACTTTTTAGGGTCATAGCGCGGCAATAACCATTTCGGATTTTATTTTCTCTCTCGCGAGGTCTCGACCGCGAGACGCACACGCACGCTCACCTCCTCAACGGAAAGTAGTCCCCCCCCATACCCGATTGTCGACACAACGTACCGTATTATCCAGGAACGTAATTCATTTCCTGAGAACCCTGCACAATTTCTTCAAAATTATGCTCTTACCGTATACACGTAATAATACGTATATTTTTTATTCTATTATCGAAAAGACATTAAAGTAGACAACCTATCGGCAATTCTATACTTCAATTGATGTCGTTTCGAAAATTCTATCATTGTGTAATATTTTCATGCATGACATTTGCTCCTTGTAACGCGGTATATTTGAAGTTAAAAATATAAAGACGGAAAACCGCAATTATACGAAACATAAATAAAGTAAGTGTTCTCAATTTTAAGATTAATTTGATACTGTATAGGATTTGTTATAGATTTTTCAGCCGTTTAAATCGATAAACGATATCGACATACGATTAAACTATTATCGTTATGGCGACAAAGTGGTTTTTGTTTACAAGAAAAACTTCTGACCGTGAAGCAGGAAAATTTCCGAAATAAGATAATTATTAAATATATTAATAATAAATGATAAATATTATTTTGATAAAATTATTAAATACCTTCTATTAGAAGCCTGTATATTTTAACCGTTCGCGTGGATAAATTGGTTTTGTATAATTTTAATCGTATAATGTTGCTCAGTAGTGCAACAATTAATGTAACTCTTTTGTAATTTATCAAAGAAATTCGTAGATCACAATGTTAAGTTACTGTAAGACGAACATGTTAGTCAACTTGGAATGTAGATAACATATTAATTACTGTTATTGCAATTATTAAGAAGTTTATATGCATTCATACAGAATGACATATGAATAATTTTCTCTAAAAAGCTGAAATTCAAGATGGATGCTGAGTAACTCGACAAACTCGAAATATCGATGTGTAACGATACATGTATATATATATACATATATATACATATATATAAATATTATACATATACATAGACGTGTATATATACACACTTAACATATGATGCGTATATACATGAATGTATTGTATGTATGTATTTATATACCATCCTTTGTATCTAAGGTCTTATAAGGTTTTTGTCTTTCTGAAAAAATTATTAATGAGTTTAAAAATGAACCAATTTAACATACACTAGTGTAGAATTACATAAACGGAGACGTGATGGAACTAATTATGAAATTTTTGAACACGTACTGAAAATGTTGATGAGGTTAAATGTCGACGTGTCAGTAGGATAATTATTTACGTTTTTTCACTTTGACGTGTTATACAATGTTAACAGTATAATCATTCACTATTCACTACGAATAAATCTGTGTAAAATATAATATGTTTTGCAATAAAACTGTTGTATCTTACTGTTACACGTAGCGATAAAATATATAAATAAGAGAAGTACTAAACAGTTTACATCCAGAAAGATTTGAACTTGATGTTAGGTTTCAAACGAACTAGCAACCTAAACAGCACAGAAACAAGTGTTAAATATTTGTTGGCAATATTTACGTACTTCTACTTTTGTAAATAATGTCATGGATAAGAGATAGTACCGTAACCTGGTTTCAACTTTTGGCTACAAAAGTGTTGAAAACTGGACACATTCCTAAACATGTAGCATTTATAATGGATGGTAATAGACGTTATGCAAGTAAAAATGGGATGGATAAACTAGATGGCCATACAAAAGGGTATGTATCAATACGAGGTATCTAAATATTTCTAACTTTTATATTGTAAACATATATTATCTTGTGTATATTAAATTTCTAGTTTCGACAAATTTTCTGAAACTCTACAATGGTGTAGAGATCTTGGAATAGAAGAAGTAACGTTCTATGCTTTTAGCATTGAAAATTTTAAACGGAAACAAGAAGAGGTAGATGGACTAATGAATCTTGCAGAGCAGAAATTTCAAAAACTACTGTCTGAGAAGTATGTTTAGATTTGGTCAAGACTATGATAAAGCGATAGAAACTAATGGATATATTTTGATTGCAGAGACAATGTTAAAAAGCATGGACTCTGTGTTCGTATAATTGGTAATCTGTCATTATTACCTCAGAACATACAGAAATTAATAGCAGAAGCTATGATGTTCACTAAAGATCATAACAAAGCATTTCTTAACATTGCATTTGCCTACACATGTAGGTATATTTCAATATCACATTGTATTCGAAGAAAATTGAATTTATACTATAATTAATCTTACAAAATGCTTTAGCAAGAGATGAAATTACACATGCGATTCAAGATGTAATCGAAGGTGTTGAGAGCGGTGATATTCTTTTAGAAGACATTAATGAACATTTAATTTCCAACTGCCTCTATACAAGTAATTCACCAAATCCTGATTTATTAATTCGCACTTCTGGAGAAGTTAGATTTAGTGATTTTCTAATGTGGCAAGTAAGTCTGAAAAATATTGCCATTCTATTTTCTATTTTTTCTTTTTCTAAATATCTATTTCATTTCAGATATCAAATACATGCATTTATTTTACTAATGTATTATGGCCCGAATTTAATGTTTGGGAATTCCTTAACGCAATATTTTATTATCAAAGATGCTATTCCGATATACAAAAGATAACGAAAATACAATATGTAAAACCTAATATACAAAACAGTAGGCAGTCAACATACATAGACAACTTACATCGTAAAAAACAAATTGCACTCGAAAGAATATACCCATCGAACATTTAAAAATAGTGTGCTGAATATTTGGGTAAAAGTATTTATATAATATTTAAATTTAAATAGAAGTATATCACATTGTACATTTGTGTAAACGCAATATGTTTCTTTATATATGAATTTTGCATTTAATATGTACATACCCTTTAAAAATATTTTCGTATAGTAGATTTTTTCCAAGTCTGCTAAATTTCACAAAACTGTTAAGATATGTATAAATATGAATATTAGGAATTTATAAGTCTTGTTATATTCTTATAAAAAGAAAGTGTATCATACATATTTTGACGCTGTGTGAATTCTTTTCAGAAAACGGATATTAATTGTACATGTGCAAAATGAAAGATCGAAATGACAAATACAAGTTTCGTGTACATACATATTTTTATTTATTTATTTTACTTTATATGTTTACAAACTTTTATATTATTTTCTATATAAATAATATATAAATATCAAATTTCTTGAAATATTATGATTTATTTTAAATACTTTTACATTTTTTTTTCGGATAGCATTCTTACACTTCATTAATGACAGTCTTCTTAATAAACCTTTAAACTTTCCCAATGTACCAGTGCAATAGTATAAAGTATATGTTCATTAAATAAATATTCCGTTGAATATGGTATAAATATTAGGAGACGCATTAATATTACAATTCATTTTACTAGTGTAATAGAAATATAATACAACATATGTATAGATCTCTATAAATCTTTATTATCCCACAGAAGCACGAAAAAAATAATGTACAACCTGATTATGCATATAAAATATAAAATATATCTTGGCGCGCAGTGACTCAGTGGGTAGAGCGCACGACTGCGGATGCCGTGGTCTTGATGTATGAATTTGAAACCCTGCGGTAGATAGACCAAGTATCTATCTATCTATAAAATTTATCTTGCATAAATATGAAATGAAACTATTTAAGTACATAGATTGCAAAGTTAAAGTCTACGTTTTGAAGAAAAGTTTCATTCACTTGGAATTATAAGGCAAATTATGCCTAGCAGATGGTTGCCTTTGTCTTGCTAAAAATGATTGTCCCTGAGGTTGCAAGGCTGCGAATCGCTGGTCTATTGCTTCTCTATGTAAAGTTAGGGTTAAACGGTAAACAGCAGATGTCATTAATTTCTCTTCCATTTCTTTAATTAATTTTGATTCTTTCAGGGATCGTTCCATTTCTTCCATGATTTTCCGTTGTTCTAAAATTTGATTCCTTAATACAGCTACTACATTGGGAGACGAGCTACTTTGTTTAGGATCAAAACATTTTATAACGCTCTTTGCCTTTTCAACATGTTTTTTATAACGTTCTTCAAGCGCTGTAATATCTTGTTCTTTACGCGATATCTTTTCGTATAATGCAAACACCTTTTGCTTTTGAGTTTGGAATGAACTATCCCTTTCTTCAAGTTGAAGAATCAAACGTTCCCTTTCGGCATGTGCTTTTCTTAACTCGGATTGCAACTGTGTAACTTTTTGCATCAAATTGGTGCTATCAACTTTATTCGCTTCGCTTGTCTGATTTCCCAATGCCTCTTCTAATTTATTTTCTAGTTCAAGTATTCTTTGATTCGCCTTACGATTTTGATCTCTGAACATTTTAAGTCTTTCTTCTGAATCTTCTATCAGCGCCTGAACTGTAGGTAATTTATCATCGTTTACTTTTTGCTTGTGTTTCAACATTTTATTTTCATGTTGTAAGCACAATAGCTTCTCCTTAATTTCAAGCGGAATCATTTCTGTATTCGCAACAGTACTATCAGTGCTGGGTTTCATCATGTTTTCTGCAGCTTGTAACTGCGTACATTTCAATTCCTCATTCGTTTCTTTCAAAGCATCCCGTTCGACGATCAATCTATCTCTTTCTCTCTGTAAAGTACTTAATTTTGCTTCCATTTTCTTCCCTTCAAATTCAAGTTTATCACACTTATTAATTTGCTCGTCTAGTTTATGATGAACCTCGGCAAGCTGTTGCTTGCAAACTTCCAAATGGTTACGTAACATATTGGTTCGCTTTGATTCTTCCTCGTAATCTATTTTAGATTGCAAATATTCCAAGTTCTTATCTTCTAATATCTTAACTTGCCTTCTTAAATCGCTCAAATCTTCCATTTTCTTTTTGTACGACTCTATTGTAAGTTCGTACTTTGACACCTTGTCTGCAGTCTCTTTTAACGCGTCTATCTCATCTTTTAAGTTATTAGCCTCGTCTGCTGCTTTTTGTAAATCTTCTTGCTTAGATTGTAACTCCATTACTTCCTTCTCTAAGAGTTCTACCTTTAATCTATAATCGTCTCTAGAAGTTTCTACCTTAAATAATTCATCTTTCAGTGCTTCCACCTGTTTCCTAAGACCAGAATATTTTATAATTGAACCGCTTTCTTCAGTATTTTCAAATTCATCCAATCGCTCTTGAAGTTTTTTATTTTCTGCAACCAATGCTGCCTTTTCCTCTTGCAGAAGCGACAACTGTTGGTCCAGTTCATGACATCTTTGCGCTAATTGTTCTTTCATATCAGCAGTTAATTGAAGCTCAGCTATTAATCTTTGCTGAATACCATCGGCTACATCCAAAGATTCAAAATTGAGGCTGGTGCCTAAACTTAATCTCGGTCCGTTCATATTACTTTCCAATTCTTGAATGCTTTGCATAATAGCTTGTTGAACCGTTTCTTCCATACTCATAATTCTTGTTATATATTGCTGTTTCTGATTACAGTTCACAGCACACCCTAGAATTAATTGTAGTAATCGGTGTAATTCATGCTTATCGCAATGTTCGCCGATTCTAGACGCATCAGGCTTCACGTAGCCAGATAACTGTTGATTTAAACATTCTATATAGTACTCTATTACTGCTTCGATGATCTTTTTCAGATTACTGACTTTAAGACGCCAATTAGAACTGACATCGCTTTTAATCTTTGCTCTCCAAACAGCTGTAAACCATTCCGGAGCAATTTGGGCCAAAGCATCTGCCAAGGCAACACCATCGCTTATATCCTCTGCTGATGAGTGAGGTGCTTCAATATCAAATGTGTCTAACCATTTAATCAAATTATTTAATTGTTGGTCATCCATTGTCGACTTCGATTAAAATCTTTTTTGTCAAAAGTATATATGTGTCTTATCATATACAAAAGCTTTTTGGCACACGTCAATTGTATTAAAAAGTATATCCTAAAATCTTACTTGGATAATTAGTTTGCAGAGAAACCAATATTTTAACATAATTAGACAATCTGTTAATATTATTACTTATCATATGTGCTCCTTATCATACGTTAAAGTGTACTAAGCTTTATACATTCGTGATCTAAGGTACCAAGTCTCGTATAATGACATCACTTTGACGTTTCTTCGATTGGAATTGATTGGAATCAAAGTATGTAAAACAGATTCTGGTTACTCTTTTAGTTACTTTTATTATAAACTGACAAGTATTTACTGGAAGTTCCTGTTGGCAACAGGAACCATGAACCATAATTGACCATGACTCACCATGACTGGACATCAGTTGGATCAAGTTATTTAGCTATATTTTCATTTCTCTGAAGACATCTGAAGATGTCTGAAGATGATATTGGTAACAGTTGTTCGTAAATTATTACTACAGGATAGGGATACGATAATACCAGGAAGGTACCTCTCGATAGTACCTATGTTCATGTGATTGCGCAACAATACAAACTGTTTTGTTGATGTTGCAAATCATATGACGTATTTAGAAAGGTTTTGTTGGTATATAGTTAAGTTCATTTCAATACCCTTAGATACGTACAGATACGTATTGTGTAGCCCCATATTTATAATAGATATAAAAAAAATCACTGTGACAGGTCGTAGCTGGTCGTAGCGTATGAATGAACATCTTGCGTAAATACGCGTTTACGCGAAACTAAATCTGAATCATTTGAACGAACAAGATGTATAAGAGTAATTTTTATTTTATACAGAAATTACATAAATCTATCGTAAAAATATTGTGAAAAGGTTCGTACAAATTTTTCGCTCTTCGAAGGAAAATTAAATTTCTGAAATTTTAACTCATTGTTTCTAAATATACACAATTCAGTGTAGCATAATAAATATTAAACAATTATGACAACCGAAGTGAAAGATCATTTAAGAAGACTAAACGGAAAAGAAAATGGCAATCAACGTGCTATATTTTATAAAAAACCAATTAAAAGAGATAATTATAATTTAAATATACACAATATCGATACTCCTCAAGAATTGAGACGACAGCGTTTGTTACAATTTCAAAAGAGGTATGTGCACAATTTTCATAATTATTTATTATTACATTACATAATTACAATGATATTTGATAGATGTAGAGACAATACATTTAATGTTGGACGTGGAATATTGGAGGAAGCTTTCAATTCCGAAGATGAGCTCGACGAGGATATGGAAATTGATGAAAGTTACAAAAAGAGAAATTATTCGTTCAAACGACATAAATGTTATGCAAATCAATTGATGATGTCCGAATGGATGTTAGACGTACCTCAAGATTTTGTAAATAAGTGGATCGTAGTTCCTTGTCCAGAAGGAAAACGAACTTTAGTAGTTGCATGTAAAGTATGTTAAAAGAATGTTAATATTTAAATGTCATTTTCATGTTTAGCGCTACATTTTGTATATTTTTTGTAGGGTATAACCAAGGCATATAATAAACGAGGTAACCTACTTGGAAAATTTTATTCAGCACTTCCAGGTGGTAATTCTTCGGGCCACAGAGGTAACTGTACCATCATCGATTGTATATGGATAAAACAAGAAAAAGTATATTATGTCTTGGATGTGCTCGCATGGTGTAATCAGTCACTCGTAAACTGTGATGTAAGATTTCTTATTTTATACAGTTAATTATTAGATTGCGGATCTTTATGCAAAATAAAAAATATTCTCATTAATTTCAGGACATAGGATTAATTGTCCTATTAAGCTGAAACTAATACATTGATGTTCTTAAATATTTTTAACATGACCACTGTTTTAAATTGTGCATGCCCATTTTCGTGATAAATGCATAAAATCCGTAGTCCATTAATTGTATTTCAAAATTTATCGTAATCCACCGATCATTTATAAAGAATTTTTTATTTCAGACTGAATTCAGATTCTTCTGGTTGAAATCACAATTACAAGAAATAAAAGAACTACAGGAAAGAAATATGCCCATGAATACATTTCCAATATTATCTCTACCAAATATTAGTTGTAGCTTAGATATAAGTTCAGAATTAGAAGCTCTCCCCAACTTGCCCCCATTGGACGGTGTACTATTTTATCATCGCGACGGACAATACACGAAAGGTCGTACTCCACTTGTAACATGGTTGAAACCATTTATGTTGACTGAAGTACTCGGTATCTTTGTGCCAGCACCTCTCGATGAAAAACCTGATGGGTATATAGATTTCAAATATTATATTCTTAGCAGTAAAGCCAAAAAGAGAAAGGAAGAAGTGGAAACGCAGGTATGTCAGTCTTTCTATTAAAATAAGATAATAGAAGATTTCATAGCCACTTTCATAACCGAATTAAATAAACTGTGCTTTACTTTTTAGATGCAGATGGATATCACAGATGAGAATTCCTAAAAACAAAGCTTTTTTATTTGGACGAATGAGCTTCTTGTTAAGAAGTACAGTATATAATATAGTATAAAAGTCGTAATAGTAGTTTATTTTTGTAGACGTGACTTATATATACAAATTGACCAGTTATGTTTTTTAATTATGGAAATAATTATTTATACATTTGGTGATAGTTACTATATATTTATATATACATTTATGTTCAGAAGTAAAATACTAAAAAATATGTTACAAAACTTTAAACCTCTGAAGTTAAAGTATGAAGGATGCCAACGGCTTTTTTGTTTAAATATAACAAAACACGATTCATAGTTTCCGTGTTCCCTATTTTCATCTGAAAATGACAAATATTACTTTAGAAACAAAAAAAAAGAAAATAATTGTTAATATGCATTTTGACATCAATAACGTAATTATTTACTTTATTTCCTTTGATTGAAAACGAAGGTAAACTGATTTTACATAATATACATAATCCTAACTGTAAGGAAGCAGTTTGTAATGTTTGTTCGTATAAAAGAGCACGAAATTTTTTAATGTGTTCCAAATTAAAGGAAATTTCGTCTCTTGACGTATCAGTTTGATCTTTCATAACTCTGAAAATAATGACATACTACATAATGTATATAGCACATAAATGCATAATACTGTAAGTGTTATAAACATCTTTTTAAATATGTAAACGTACATTCTTAAAATTTTTATTAAATCTGAGACTTGAAACTTCACCACTATTGCATTTGTATCAGGTAACCCTGGAACTCTATATTCCATACGAATTTCACCTTTCAAATGTTCTTCTTTATTCTTTGGAGTAAGTACAATTGGAATCAGCCACAATAAATCATCCTCCTGAGCGGTAAGCTCAATAATTATACAGTCGAACATATGACTTAACAAAGTATGGATAGCGTTCATACAACTTCGTGTACCTCGACATAACAGAAGCGGTAGTCTTATAGAATTAGGAGTGGCTAATTCGCTGCTAGTAGTTTTCCAAGACAATAATATTCCTGTATAAATACACTTTTCTGTGCCGTTTTCGTTACCACAATTTTTTCCATATACTTCGATCTGTATGTTAGAAACACATTATTAAAAAATTACAGCTGTTTCTTTTTGTACAGAATGTCTCACCTAGCTTGAGACTCTTAGACATCCCTCTTATTTTAGATGATACGAAAATATATCAGACAATTATTTCAAGGTTATTCTTTCCAAGATATTCATGATTAATGTTTTTCTAAATAGGCCTAATTGTGTGATGTTTAATATTTGTATTGATATTGATAGGCAAAATTTCGAATATTTACATCATAATTTACTACTGATGCCTATTCCAAATTTATTTAAGATTTTTATATATTCAAATGAATTTTTTACTCATTTCTAAAACAAAATCATGTTTTTTTCCGATAGCTTTTCATATCATAAAAAAGATAAAGGAAATATTGGAAGTACTTAAACCAGGTAGAGTACCCAGTATAATTTTTATCTTGCTATCAATAATAACACCTTAATTGGTATTGGATCCATTGGACTAGGTCTAGTTGTTACATGATCCATAATAATCATTTTTGCTTTATACGCAACATCCTCTTGTGTCAAAGTTGCGGCAACCTCTTCCCTTAATCGTTTAGAATACTGTTTTAGATGAACTTCATCTTGATGAAAATTAAATAGTGTAGATACACCATAGATGGTCCACGTTTGTTGTAACAATTCTTTAAAATATAAAACGTTGTTATACCAACTCCATATACTTCTACTATTGTATATAATATGAATTTGCAATTTTTACAAACTTCCTAATTGAAACGTTCACAATAACAACGATAATATAAGCAAAATACCATATAATTCATCATCATGTTCTTCTTCTTCCACTGGTGCATCATTGACATTTAAACTAAAACGCTGTATCCTTCGCGTTCGTGGTGTCCAGGGTGAATTAGTACGACTACTGCTTGGTAGTATATTTTGTTGACTACTCTCCATTCTGTCACAAAACTGTTCTCGAAACGAAATATTTCATTGAATGTTGTATGAAAACTGTTTACTAATTTGAAAATACATTTTAAAAGCAAACCACAGAATAATTAGCATACAGTTTTACTTCGAGATCATCTCGCAGTACTGTACATAGGAACAGTTCGGGATACTGCAGGAACTATAGGGATCTGCAGGGAATTATGCAGGGAACTACAATCTGACTAGATTTTCAGTCAAAACATGGGTTTGCGGGTTTCGGTTATTTGTCGTTATACAGGCATATTTTGAGTCGCACAAAGATTTATTTGGCAGAGGAAAGTTCATCGTACCACGCTGTGCCCCATCATATAAATCAAAAAAGCTTTTTAGTGACAGAAAAATCCTTGTTTCGACCAGTTTCGACCCAAAATTCTAGTTCCTTGCATAATTCCGTGCAGCTGCACTCTGGATGAAAATGTATAGCCACAGGGTCTCTGTGTTCAAAGTAATCCGTGGTTGGTATTTATCCGCATTTGTCGGAGGATTATTTTGAATATTTCTATTTATTTACGACTGCCTACAACTTACGTTATCATTTTGAAACTGTGTAAAATGGAAAATATTAACAGATTTATAGAAAATTTACGTAAAATAGAAACAATCCATCAAAAAGAGTTCGAAAAGAAGGAAAGAGAACAAAATACAGAATATAATGATTTGATGAATACGTTAAAAACTATAAAAGGTTTTCACAATTTTGTTTAATATTATTATCCTAGCATAACGTACAGTTCTGATTGCATATCTATTTTAGACGAGAGGAATGAGTTTAAGGAAACTTTCAGTAAGAATCTTCGACGCATAACAACATATAAACATTCAATATATAATTTATGTACAAATAACGATGAACTTCCACCAGCATTACCAATTTCTCATGAGCACCACAGGTATGACAATCTGATTAAAATTCTTGCTTTGTACCAGTAAATGTATACTTGATGATTTATTTTAGGCAAACAATCGCATTTCTATTGCAAACCGTTGATTTCATAAATAGGATACAACATATTAATAAGAATTTTGATAATGACGTTCACAAAAACATTAATTCTACGGATCTTGTTGAGGATATTGTAAGGTCACTTTATGTCACATATATTGAAATCACTGTTTATCATTTTTTCTTATACTTCCTTTATTTTTTTACAGATATCTTGTACAAATTCTATAATAAGTGAAACATCTAGGATAAAGTCTATATTGACTGCAACAAAAGCATTACAGAACAATGCAAGTATGTTACAAGACAGTTGATCAATACGTCATAAGTTTCAAATAAAATATACATTGACTTGTTTATGGTAAAGTATTATTTTTCAATATAAATGGATTTGCAAGAGCATCATATAAAAAGAGATTAATTGTTTAGTTGTTCATATGAACAGTAAGGATACATATTCATAGTAATAGAACATTATTATCATTGTAATATAATATTATTAAATCAATATATTTTTATACAACTTTGATGTGTCTCTCATATTGTATAGTATTTAAATACTGTTAAGTTTACAACATATTTATTTTGGTAACTATTACTTATACAATCTACTTTATATAAAATATTATTTATCTGTCCTACGATTTGAAAATTCTAAGTGATAGAATCGTAATGATCGTCAAAACTTAATTTCAGCATGGTTAAATTTGGATCTACAATTTTCTGTAACAATAGATATAAAGAAAAGGTGATATTTGATGTGGCAATATTAATTTTGAATAAATAGTTTCTTCTTACCATTAATTCTGAATTGATTTGAGATTTTGAAGTTATAACAGAGAAAGGCAACGTTTCATGATTAAAACTATGCGATACATTCGTGTCTCTTTCTGGTTTCTCAGATTCGCAAGACAATGAGATCGTTTGTCCCCTTTGAAATAAGAGCATGTGTTTAGTTAATAGTAAATGTATTTTTGGTTGAATAATCTGTCTTAAAAATTATTTTTTCAATACAGAAAAAATTTTCTATTTATACTTACTTAAAAACACTGTATTGTTCACTGTTAATTTTCTTTTCTTTTTCCATAAATGCTTTCAATTGCATTTGTAGCAAGGCAAGTGCCTCTTTGTGTTGACTTTCTAAATGTTTTGCGTCTTCTAAAGCTTTCATTCCTTCATGCTTTTTTGCTAAAGCTGACTGTATTGATAGAAAACCATATAAAAGTGGAAATACGATTGCTGCCTCATAATATATATATATACATATATATATATACATATATATTTTGTATAATAAATGGTACCTGTGTGAGCTTTTCGAGTTCTTTAGCACGCAAGACAAGCAGATTTTCCTTATCTTGTAAAATTTGTTTTTGAACATTAAGTTCGTTCATTTTTTCTTGCCATTGTAGCTTTTTATGGTTAGCACAAGCAGCAGCTTCTTGTGCTGTTTGAATAGCAGCTTCTAACTACAAAGATTATTAAAATATACATATTATTGTTTCAATACAGGAAACCAATATATTATTTCATAATTGATTGTACCTCAACTTTGGCAATGTCATTACTATTAAATTTCAGTCTATTCATTGTTTGTAATTGTGCTTTCTCTGCTGTTATTGCCTCTCTTTCTTGTTGAAGTAATTGTAATTGTCTGTCGTGTTCTTTTGTCCAAGATTCTTTCAATGTCTATGCATATAATATTTTCAAGTAGAAATGAAGAAATTGTTTAATGTGTGTTAAATACTAATATGTATGCACGTGCTTTAGTTATGAAATGTGGATACATATTTCTCTTTGCATAAGATAATCTTGTATAAAATAATGTCTGTTAATGGCAAGATATCATCAAAGAAATGATTTGTGGTGAGAAACTATTATATGAAAATAGTATGTTATTAATGAAAGCATTTTTTTTAAATAGTTTTCAGACACAATCAAATCGCTAACAATAGGTTGCATGCAATGTGTTAATTAGGAGTATACAGGTGTATCTAAATCTAAATGTACTACAAATTAATGTCAATGCAATATCATAGGAAATTGCATTTCAATCGATTATTTTTAATATGCATATATGCACATAGTACTCTTCCAATTTTTATAAAAACCTTAATTGTACCTGTAAATACTCTCTTTCCCATTTTACTTTTTCTTCAAACAGCTCTCTTTCTTTTAAAAGATGTGCAGTCTTGTTTTCAAACATCTCTTGTGTTCGATTACTATATGTGGTTTGCTTTTGTAGTTCTCCCATAAGCTGTGTAAGTTGAGTACTAAATGTTTCCACCGTTTCAACAAATTTATTATGATCCTCTTTCAAAATATTAGTTTGATTTTTTAAATCGACTTTTTGGGCTGTAGACATTAATTGGACAATGTAAATTTGTATATAGTTATTGTTAGTATCAGGTCATTAAGTATGAAACTCGATAAATGTGTTTGAAATTTGTTTTTTATTTGTCATGTTTCATACTTTACGACCTGGTATTAGAAAAGAAGCAAAAATTAGTATTTAGTAAAATTAAGAAGAACGTGTTATTGACATATCGTTTAATAGGTTTACCTTTAATGTCATCCTCATAAGCTTTTAAATAATTTTCACGGCGTTCCGTTAACTCAATATCTTGCAGTTCTATTTTTTCTTTATTTTCTCTCATGTTTTCAAGAATAGAATTAGCGTTTTCTAACATATTTTCCACATCGATCTTTCGAGTTGTGATAGTTTCCATTACCTGATCTTCTACCTGCTTAGCTTTGCATATACTTTCTGTTATACTAGAATATTCTTTTTGTAAAAACTTTACATTTTGAGAATGTAGTTCTTTAAGTTCTTGCATGTGTTGGACGTGTTCATTCTATTTATAAAATTTGAACAGTATGGATGATTATAAATTAACTTATAAAATAATTTATATAATATAAATTTTATTTATATTTTTATGGACCTTTAAGTTATGTATTTCTTCTTTATGCAGATTTTCCATTTGTATCTTTTCATTCCTTAATTTTTCTAATTTCGCTATATAATCAGTTTCCAATACTTCTATTTCTTGTCGTACCCTTTCTTCGAATTTTAACATTCCCTCTTTTAGAAACGAAATTTGTCTCCTAGAAATAAAGCTTCATTGTTTTATTTTATCTTACAGCTTCTAAGTCACTTTAATATTCATACATATAATAAACATACTCATAAAACTCAACTTGACAAGTCACTTCATTATTGTGCCTCTCATTTGTGGCATCTAATAAACTCTCTAATTTAGACTTCTCTACTTGCAGTATTTTTATTCTTTTCTCTAATTCTTCTTTCTCATTTGATGTATTTCTTTCCATTTCGTTTTGTTCGTCTTTACAATTAGTGTAAACTGATGTGGTACTTGATATCGGTGTAGGATGGGCCATCAAGGTCTTAAAAAATAAAATTCCAAGCATATTTTTATCTATTCCATTCCGATTTGTTATAAAAAGAATTGCCCGTTCACTATGCATAAGATAATGCTTACTTGTATATACTGATTAATACGTTCTTGTTGTAATTTTATTTGTTTCTCCAGTAAAACTTGTCTTTCAAATTGCAATTTCAACAATGAATTAAATTGCTTTTCTTGATTATGAAGTACGAACTGTTGAGCATCTGACACTTTATTCAACTGTTCATTTTGTTGAGAGAGTATACCTGCAGTCCTTAATTCATGTTCTTGTTGCTGCATAGTTAAAATTGCAGTCTGTTGGTTGAATTGTGCACCGAATAATAATGACATATCTTCTGGAGCTAAATTATGTTCATCAGGAACTTTAGAGTTTGTTGAACTTTTGATACCTTCATGTTGAACAATATCTTTATCAAGAGATTTTGTTTTAACATGATTCGTTAAATTGTCTCTCGAAACCTCTTTTACTTCGTTACTCTTCTTCTCTTCAAATTTCTTTGTACCACCTAGCCATTCTGGTAAATTTTCTTCTGATTTAGAAGTTAGCACGTTTACATCTCTAGCTGGTATGTTCTCATCTATCACCTTAAAAATCGAGGAGGGAAATGTACATAAAAAGATAGATGCAATAACAGACAGGAGGAAGATCAAGTAAAGATACGATAAAAAGTAGTTATAAAAAAGATGATCAAAATGAAAAGTAAAATGAAGTAATCAAGAGAAAAGAATTAACAGAAAGTTAAAAGAATGATGCCAGGAACAAGTCAGGAAATAAAGATGTAGAAGAACTGAACAGATTGATTAAGAAATAAAAGACATAACAGGAAACGTAAGAGTTTATTAGAAAAGTTACAAAAATATAAACGAATATACCAAAGAAGAAGTAAATTAATTTATTCTAAGTAGATTGGACCTACATAATCATAAGAGAGCAGTACAAAAAAGTAATTGAACAGTGAGCTCAAATATGATAAGAAGCTGAAACCAATGAAGGTACTAAATATCAATGTTTTAATATAATTACCAAGTCAAAATTTTGTTCAGATAATAAGTCAGTGGATAATAAACCAAGAGGATCATTTATGATTTTTGTATTTCTTCTGCCTCTACGAGATTCTCTTGAAATCGATTTATTTGGCTGATCAACAAGCTGAGATTTTTGTTTTTGTGGAACAGTTCTATGCTCTGCAGAATATGGAGAGTTTTCAAAGTCTACAGTTTTAGTAAACGATGAACGTGCTTTGTTCTCGAATAAACTCTCTATTAACGATGATTTTTTTGATTTGTCATCTGTTAGATCTAATTTACTATTACCAAGCCTATTTGCTGAAATATCATCTTTATTTCTAAGAACACTTTGCATCTTAGGTTCATGTTTTTCAGTAGATGGTTCATTTTGTAATAAAATAGAACTGCTTCTAGCTGCATAATTACTTGGCTTTTGCGAAAGTAATTCATTGATATCATCATTTTCAAAATTAAGCTTTGTTTCTGATTCATTCGCTTTAATACTTGTTGCAGATGTAGCTGGTGTTTTAATTTTAAACAAATCTTCGATTAAGCTACTTTTGTTTCCACTTGTAACAAAGCTTTTCTTTTCTTTTAAGGAAGTCTCGTCATCAAGTAGTAAACTAGTTAATGAATCATCTTCATGAATATCTATATAACAAAAGTATTTTTTTAATCTTTAGAAATGATGTATAATTTCAGTAACTCAATATAAATAAATAAATATAACATTCAGTTCTATATGTATAATTGTTGCTTATAAATGAAAAATTATAACTTTAATTATTGATTTTAATTACAATACTGTTTATTTATTTTTAAATCACCTTTAAGCATGGCCTTTCTTTTCAAATCTCCATCCAATTGTGCATTAGAATCTCTAAAAGTACTTGTAACAGATCTTGTGTTTTTAAAGGAGTCATTAAGTAACTCCATCTCTAAACTATCCATGTTCTCTAACACTTGTGTTAGATCTTCTAAATTAGTATTTAGAGTTTTAGTGCTATCAACCATCTTATATTAAAAACAAAAATATAATACCAAACAGGTACATATAGATATTTCTTGTACAGTTTTGTCAGATTATTACAAGTACATATATAGTAGTAGTGCCATTAATTAATTGTATACCTTTTTTACAAGTGCATAATAAAACTTTTATGAGCTACAATCAATTTGTAAAGTGTTAAGTAAAAAGTAGGAAGTGAAGTATAAAAGAGCTAAAATATGTTGTGTTTTCCCAGCTGAATGAGTCGTTACTATAGGAACAGTCAATGAGGGTAAAGATATATCCTATGGAAAGTAAAGAAATAACTAATAAGGCTTGGATTATTTATAATATAGGTAGTCGACCTCCAGAAAAATTAAACATATATACATATAAACTATGTTATGTGCTTTATATCATAATACATAACATTTAAATTACACATATAATAGTGCTACTTGCTCTGTCACTACATATGTTGTGTCACTTGTGCCAATATGCACAAAGAAGTATAATTCAGAGTAAGGGAATGTTAAATTTCTAATTTATTTTAATGCAGAATTTATCCTGAGAAAAAAAAGAAAAATAAATAACAATATTTTTTCAGTAAGTTAATTCTTGGACTAGGCTGTCTACGCAGACTAATGTGAATCAACTAAACTATACCAAACTATACCCAACGACAGTGATGCCAGAAACGTGGGTTTTTCTCCTCCTCTGCTGCTGCCGGCTGGGTTTCCCCACTCTTACGTCTACTGCGCACGCGCTACACACGAACGTACCTCTACTTGTGAGTGTAGCACGCGTGCAATCGAACAGGCACTCACACGGGCAGAGTAATATCAAATCAAATATTCAATGAATAAAATTTTATTTCAAGAAATAAAAAAACATAGAACTATTTACAAAGTAACTTACAACTATATACAACTATTTACAAAATAACTTACAACTATATACAACTATTTACAACTGTTTATTATTCGCTCACGTCGATGTCCGAGTCATCAGACGAGTTCATCCAGTCGGAGCAGGCTTCTAAAATCGAATCGGCATTGTCGTCGATTTCGAAAAACCGTTGTTCCTCCTTTATTGAGTGGTCAATACAATCCTGCCAATTTTGCGGGGATACATTTGCAATGGCTGCATCTACAAGTTGGCGGACATCTTCCAAATTGTATGATACATTACGAGCTCGAATATATTCTTTTACTTTTTCCCATATTAGCTCAATGGGGTTCAGTCCGCAATGGTAAGGGGGAAGGCGTAGAACCGTACATCCACGTTCGTTTGCATAAGTGTCAATAACATAATTATCAGTTGGCTGCTTATGCTTTGCCACTAATTCCATCAAACGAATTTTTACATATGTTGGATCTACGGTTTCCCCCTGACCCTCCAACCACGTGATAATGTCGCTTTTCTTCCACGATAAAGTTGGATATTTTTCCATCTTTACGCTGTGGTGTGAAGCATTGTCCATCACGATGACTGCCCCATCCGCTAACATGGGCAAAAATTTCTGAAACCATTGGAAAAACGAATCCCCGTCCATCTCTTGGTGATGGTCCACCTGCTTGTTCTTGGCCGCGAAACAAAGGAGGGCTCCAGGTACAAATCCGTCTTTTGACCCGACGTGAGCAATAATAAGGGATTTCCCTTTTCCCATTGGAGCAGGTATGCCTGTTGTGAGGCCCCTTCCAGCGGCGTTCCTCGGGCAGGTAACGCTTGCGTCCACCCATAGCCGCCTCTTGAAATCCCCGGCGTTAAACCAAGTTTCGCCCAAATAATATATCGGCCGCCCTTCCGAACGAAACTGTTCAATTTGCTCGATGTATCTATAACGTAGTAAAAGATAAATTATTATAAGAAATTGAGTTTTTTGGAAAAAACATTTTCGAATGTAGACTTTTATTTACTGTTGCCGCCAGGAGATAATGTGCGGTTCATCTAAAAACGCGCTGTTGCGTTTCCGCACCACGTATTTGAACTCCATGTGGTGCAGCAACCGATTCAGCGTTGTCTCGCTAAACGACGGTAGATTCTCGTCGTCGTTCACCGCCTTCAAAATTTTCTTCAAATTTGGAATTTCCTTCCGCAGCCAAAAATCATAGACTAGCTTCCTAATTGCTAAAATATCAGCACTCGATGTTTTTTCCAGTATATTTAACCGTCGCTTTTTTTTATTCGGCGATGTTACAGTCCCGGTATTTTTATATTCCGAGAGTGTGTTTGAAATCGTCCTTTTCCCGATCCCCGTTTCCCTCGATAGTTTGTCGATCATTAGATTGTATGTTATCGTGGGACTTTCTTCTTTGATGGTCTTATATAAATTCACGATGATCCGTTTTTGTTCAGACCCGACGAACTAGAAACAGAAAAGTTTAGTAAATTACAAAAACTATGATGTTTGAAAAAAGAAACAAGCTTATAGTTGCGAAATGCATGATAAATAATTATGTATAATGCGAGCTTACCTTTCCTTTCGGATTTTTTTTTTCCGGAGATTCTTTCGATGATCCAGCAATTTGATCTTCCATTTTTTATCAAAATTCACAATCTAAATATGATTGAAAAAACCAAACTAAATATTCAACCCGCACGGAACAAAGAGACACCCGGTACTGGCAGTTTGCAGCGCGGCAGTGCGTGGCGTCGTTTCAGTGTCACTGCGCACATGCGCTATGCATTGGAAACCCACCAATCAAGGCGAAGATGCGCAGTGACGAGCGCAAACAGGTTTTTACACACTGTACTTCTCTCGTGGGGTATTCTTACCAGTCAGCACCAGTGATGGTATATTGCACTTCTTTTTCACGCATGCGCGGCGAAATGCAGTAACGTATATTCGTCTTATGTTTGTGGGAAAAGTAGGGGCTGTATATCGAAACTATGCGAGGTGATCAAGGTACCCCATTTTAGCCAAACTTGGTACTTTGCTGACGCTGAAATCGACGCGCATGCGCGAAAAAGAGGTGCAATATACCATCACTGGTCAGCACGCCTGCT
The DNA here is from genome assembly GCA_028455595.1 of Lasioglossum vierecki. Taxonomy (NCBI): domain Eukaryota; kingdom Metazoa; phylum Arthropoda; class Insecta; order Hymenoptera; family Halictidae; genus Lasioglossum; species Lasioglossum vierecki. The sequence goes on along the minus strand of CM052344.1, from coordinate 9,565,049 downwards.
TTGTTTCTGCAGGTACACTGATCAAGCGTGTGCGCGCAGATCACTTGCAAAATAACCGAGCCCAGGCCCTGCAGGCCGTGCTCAGAATCTGCACAAATGCAAGGGTTCGGTATTGGCGGTGTTATTTGATGATAACACAATCACAGGTTGTTTCAATAGTCAAAAACGCTAGATAGAAGATCAATCTAGGCCACAAGCGCCCTGAAAACTCATATTTTTTCCGTATACAAGGGTAATTTGCATTATTCGACAGTGTATATCTTATGAAAATATCCCAGTCAGCACCATCTGCCACCGAGCCCAGCCTGCTGGGCCCCCGACCAGCAGATTCCATGCCGAACATCACTTCGAGTTGATCTAAGCCGAGTCGGCACAGTTTCTACAGCGCCATTGATCAAGCCTGTGCGCGCAGATCACTTGCAAAATTACCGAGCCCAGGCCCTGCAGACCGGGATCATAATCTGCACAAATGCAAGGGTACGGTATTAGCGGTGTTATTTGATAATAACACAAATCACAGGTTGTTTCAATAGTCAAAAACGCTAGATAGAAGATCAATCTAGGCCACAAGCGCCCTGAAAACTCATATTTTTTCCGTATACAAGGATAATTTGCATTATTTGACAGTGTATATACAGGGTGTCCCAAAATTCGTGTACTTCCCGGAAATGGGAGGTTCCATGGGTCATTTGAAGCGACATTTTCCTTTACAAAAATGACGCCAGCGGCTTTGTTTAGGAGTTATTAACAAAAAAAAAACACGGACCAATCAGAGCGCACATTTGAATTTGATGGGAGAACAATAAAAGCTAACTGTTGCTCCAGCCACCAATTCGTATATTGTTCTTACTATACTTTTTTTAAAGTAAAGTAAGCTGTGAGGAAATAAATACATATTTCATATTAACTTCTACATTAAAATTTAACTTTCTCCGAGTTGATTGTAAGGGTGATTCCAAGCACCTTTTTCCTTTGCCAATTCACGCTAATATGCTTTGTTTTCGCAGAAAATTCGGACCAATCAGAACGCCACGCTTTGCTGTAACTGCACTCTGATTGGTCCATATATACTTAACCTTTTTGAAGTCAGGGAGCACTTTTAATCATATGAAAAATTTACTGAACATCGAAATTAATGATCCAAAAAACAAACAAAAACATCCAACGTATAAATAAATATATTTAATGTATTTCGCAGAAGTTCGTGGAACACTTGCAGAAACTGAAACTTTCAAGGGAGTACAACGTGTTTTGAACACCCTGTATAAATCAGTGGTATACCTATAGGTATACGTGTAGGTATATGTATACATAAATACATACTTACATGTAAGTTGGGGAAGTTCATGGAAAGGGAACATTTTGGTACCACCTCTCTGATAGAACATACATATACATAGAACTTCCATGTTCGCCAAATCGATAATACGTTGGAAACTGTTGATGTCATACGAATGTTTGCACCCAGTGGACATTCTCTTTGATCTTTTTCGTTTTTCATAAAATAGAATTAATCAAACAAATTTACAATGCAAAGTGTTATTAATTCTGTAAAAGGAACTGCACTTGGTGTTGCCGAGTATTTAACCCCTGTATTAAAGGTATGACGAGTATTTAGGCTAACGTGATATTTAAAAAATAAATATCTTAACAAAACATGAGTATAATGAAAATAATGTGAAATTTTATATCTACCAAATATGTCGTCATAATTTATTATTTAGTTATTTGTTTGTATGACAATTGTTGTGTCCTTTTAAATGTCTACAATAAATTGTTGTTATCGGATCATACTAATAGTGCTACGATTCTGTATTTAGATTTCATATTTTAGCAGTAAACATTATAATGAAATCTTGTTCATTCTTATGTTTTAATTAGAGCATTTACTAAACACACATTACATTAGAACATTTATTATTAATTGTTTGTAATAATGTTAATAATCAACATTGTATTTTATGTGTTCGAAGATTTCTATGTAATTGGAAAGCAATAATCGAAATAAAACAAATTATAAAAATCAATTTTCTTTTTTATGTACAGGTTCAATTTAATTCATGTAATTTCAATTAATCTAATTCTAATTAACTAATGTTTAGTTATCTGTAATTTCTTATAGTACTTTCATTAACCCTTTTGCACTCCTTTGTTGAGTGTGACTTTTGAGATTTATTTAATATATTAGTAAACAAAATTGTTTAAAATAAGTAGCAGTCGAGGAACTTCAATTTTGAATAGTTTTCTTTAGATTTGTAAAAGAAATGTAACTTATAAATGTAACTTGTAACATTAAAGGAAAGTAAATTTCGAGAAACTGGAGTGCTAACACCAGAGGAGTTCGTGGCAGCAGGTGATCATTTGGTACATCATTGTCCAACATGGCAGTGGGCTATCGGCGATGAAGATCGAGTGAAATCATATCTTCCCAAGAATAAACAGTTCTTATTAACACGCAATGTTCCTTGTACTCGTAGATGCAAGCAGGTACCTTTGATTTTCTGAAGACAATAAAACTATTAATCTGCTTATTTACAATTTCTCAAAAATTATGACTTAACGCTAAACCTACCGAGCACTAAAAGTGATGAAAATGTTTTAACTTATAAAAATGACATGACTTTATTTAGATTTTTTACCATTTTTATTACAATATATGCTCGGATAAAGAAATCGATCGAAACAATTTCCATGTAATTAACTTAATAATTTTAATAATTGTGAAATTAAAACTATAATACTGGTCATTTGACTGGCAGTGGTAGGTTTACTGTTAAAAGATAAAATAATTTCTTTATCGAAGTATACTAATTTCTTCTGATTGAATTTTAGATTGAATACAGTAAAGAACAAGAATGCATTATAGAAGCGGATGACCCAGAAGGAGGTTGGGTAGATACACATCATTATGATACTACCTTTGGCGGAGTCGAAGAAAGAGTATCTGAAATGACATTAGAAGAAACACAACTTACTCAATCGATTGATGCAGGAGACAATAATGAAGATGAAGATGAAGATGACGACGAAGATGCTGCTGATATGGAAGCTTTCGAAGTTAGTGGAATGTTGGACGAAGAGGATAAGGTAATACCTATACATTAAGTACATAATTAATATCGGTGTTGTATGTACATTATATTTTGAAAAATATTATAGCCTAATTATATTTAAACTAAAAAGTTTGCAGCAGAAAGTACAGAGAAAGTTGTGAAGGAAAAATGGGAACCATTTTCTGGAGAGATTATTCACACACGCACATATGACTTATATATCACGTACGACAAATATTATCAAACCCCCCGATTATGGCTTTCAGGATACGATGAGGTCTGGTATTTTTATTTAATAGTAGCGATGTATAATTATTATTATGATTAGTTATAGTACATCGAAAAACTATCTGAAATTAATGTAATTATTTTTGCTCAAAAGTTTCGTAAGCTTCTGACGGTAGAAGAAATGTACGAAGATGTAAGTCAAGATCATGCTAAGAAAACTGTTACAATGGAAGTTAACCCTCATATACCTGGGCCACCGATGGCCTCTGTTCATCCATGCAGGTAATTGAAACTACTTGAGTTATTCTTTAAATACATATTTTAGACATGACAATAGCTCTATTTCATGGAACGAAATTGCAGACACGCCGAGGTAATGAAGAAAATTATCGAGACGGTAATGGAGGGTGGTCGCGAACTTGGTGTACACATGTATTTGATAATATTCCTCAAATTTGTGCAATCTGTAATTCCTACAATTGAGTATGATTATACACAAAATTTCATGCTAAACGCATTTCGTTAAGAGCTTTATAAATTTTTATTGTACCTTGAAGATGATTGTGACTTTAGTTTTTAAGTATATAATAAATAACAAAACTGAGAGAACTGTGCATATAAAGTAATAAACATGCTTATGTTCATAAAATTATAATATTTACACCCTTAAAGAATTGTTAAATATAAATTCGAATTTCTCTGGTTTTACTTGTATATACTATTCCTTGAACTTATTCATAATTTTTCATTGTATTATATTATAGTATTTATATTTATGCGGACATCGAACCATTTATCGTTTAATCACGAATAAGTTTAACATTTAAAAAAAGCGTGTCTTGTAAAATTTATATTATTATAACAATTGTTTGCGAAATTATCTATTACTAGACTCCGGATCTTTATGCATTTATGGCTCATAGAAATTTTCAAAAAACGCGAAATATCAAATTTGATAGAATTCAGTACGATTTTTATTTGTTTTCGATCTACAAAAGCTGTTTCCGTTATAAAAAAACGAATTTTACTTTATTTCAAAGTTTTAGAAAATGGTGAAGTAAATAAATATATATTTCATTTGTGTACTTATATTGTGCGCATGTGTGTAACTCGTATACATATATCTATTTACTATTTAGATTCTTGTTTCTACATGATTTTAAAATGGCGGCACTACAATGTCCTGTGTTTAAATATTATTCGACCTGTTCATTGATTGTAAGTAAACATTTAATTCAATGACATTTCTCCTTACGTCCTGAAATCTGTTTGTAACATTAAACGTCTTCTGATATGCTATACGAATTATTGATCTGTATATGTTTATAACTTCATCTTTTATAGGTTAAGAAACACCTATGGTGATAGAAATTAGTGTGTTAACTACTCGATACTTGAAAAGAATATTGTGGTGAAAATGACGACCCTGTACGATCAGATAAAACTACTTTACGATCAGTCTTTATATTCGAATGTTATTTCATTAGTAAGTAAATGCAACAAGTGATTCGAAATATTTTTAATTCCATGATGATAACAAATTGATATTGTGTTTGATGATGTAAAGAATCATCTTTGTTAACGTGACATATTATTAAATATAGTGTGTACATCATCTTGACAAACTTTCTAATACAATTACTTCTATACTACAGGCAAATTTGGTGCTGTCACTCAGCGAGCACAATTCAGATATATTGCCTATACATGGAAAATTCCATATTTATGTTTATTACGCAGATGCTCATTTTTACTTGGGAAAATATAAACGGGCAGAAGCCCTTTATAAAAAAGCATTACAATTTCACAAATGCTTATTGAAATCCAAAGGAGCTACTAAACCTCTAGAAGGACAAAAGGATCTTCCAACAGATGTTGACATCAAATTTCAAATACACTTATGTTTACTAAAATTAAAGAATTCTCTAGAAGCGCTTCAAGTACTTCAAAGCATTCCTGGAAAGCAAAGAACTCCAAAAGTAATTTTAGTCAATTTAAATTTCAATATTTCATTTCATATATAGATTGTAGTCGAATATTCTCCATGCCTCACGAGAAGTTTTGTGAAAGGAATGCAAAGCCGATTGGTCAGAGCAAAAAGAGCATACCTTGTTTTACAAGCATTTTTTGGTCTGGCCAAAATATTGGCTAATGGCGGGGATAGGTGCAGTGAGCGAGGACCCTTTTTGCCCCTGTGGAGACCTATGAGACTTCTCGTGAGGATAAACGGTACAAGTAACCAAGAGATGATTTGAAAACAGAAATATAGAATGAAATTTTTTTATCCGAGGCTTCTGAAAAAATCTAGTTTAAGACTGTAGAATATTGTATTCCCACCATAAAAATGAGGCATTATAAAAAATGCAGTATAGAACGAAGCAAATGGCCTGAATGAAGAATCAAGGAAAAACGGCTCGGTACAGAATGTGTTAAAAGCTGTTGAGTAGGAGATAAAACACAAAGAAAATTTATAACGAACAAATTTTATTCTATCAATTAAATATTCTCTCAATGTTTTTCAATAATCGTAATATTGAAAGTTGTTTATTAAATATTGCTTTTGTGTTTCTCCTTGAACTTGGTACATAGCAGATGTTCAAATTTGAGTTTTTCAAAAACAGAATTGCGGATCAAAAAATTTTGTCCTATACTTTTCCCTTTGTATTTTTATAAAGAATTACCTCGTGCTTAATTGGACACATCATACAGCTGTACTTCACATTGTTGCATAATTTGACCCATTGACATTGTCATTTTCAACAATAGTAAAATTATATATATCTATATATATACATATATATAATTATTGTATTATATATATGTGTATATGTATATAATATAAATAATATTTCGTTTTCAAGGTAAATATGGCACTGGCAAAAATGTGTCAAGAGCAAGGAATGAAACGAACTGCTATAACAACTTATAAGGAAGTTCTAAGAGAATGCCCATTAGCATTGGAAGCTGCAGAAGGTCTGCTTTCCCTCGGAGTAAAAGGGATTGAAGTAAATTCATTAATTGTAGGTTGTGCATCAAGTTTATCAAATTTAGACTGGTTGAATACTTGGATCAAAGCACATGCACATATTTATAATAGAGAGTATACTCACGCGGTATCAACATTAAGGTCTTTAGATAATGTTAATCTGCTAAGAGATAATTTTAATTTATTAACAACAATGGGGGAGTGTTACTACTATGCTGGAGATGACAAAAATGCTTTATTATGCCTACGAAGAGCTAGGATTATGGAACCAGATGTTATGAAAGGGTAATGAAACCTTTCTCTAAATGATATCATTGTGGAAAGAAATGAATCAATCAGTTGGTTTATTTATTTGAGAAACATATATTTATAAAATTATTTGTTATTGAATAGGGTTGACATTTATGCAGCTGTATTATATAAAAACCACCATATTAAAGAACTTGAAAGACTGATACCTATAATAACAGCAAGCAATGAATGTACTGGAGAAATATACGTTGCTATGGCGTACTCGCTTTATGCTGCTAGGAAATTTAGTAGAGTAAATACTTTAACTGCGCAAGCTTTGAATTTGAATCCGAATGATATAGAGGCAACAATACTTCGGGGAAATATACTTCTTGACCAAAAGAAATACCAAGAAGCATTGTTTTTCTTTAGGCATGCAGTAGGATTAAAACCGTACCGTTATGAACCCCATAAGGGTTTAGTGGATTGTCTCGTAGGAATGCATAGACTACGAGAAGCTCTTAACATTGCAAGTGGATCTTGTAAACAACTTGGACATACCGCAAGAGTTCTTACGGTAATTACATAAATCAGCAGACTGTAGATACAAATTTAGTTTGTCTTAATATGATGAAATATGTAAAATATGTGCCAGGTATTAGGTAATAGTTTTAAGTAAGAAAAAATTGATTTTTGCAGCTGTATGCATCTGTACTCATGAAAGACCCAGTTTCTGTTGGTAAAGCAAAGAATCTTTTAGAAAAAGCATTGCTTCAAGATGAAGTTTATCTACCCGCCGTTTATTTATTAGCTGAAATATATGAACAGGAAATGAACTTGGAAGCCGCGATCGCATTACTTGAAAGACAAGTAGAAATCCAATCAACATGTAAATTACATCAGATGCTCGGAGATCTATGGGCCAGGGTACACAATGAAGAGAAAGCTTTGGATCACTATGCTATTGCTTTAAAGTAAGTTTACAATAAACTAGTTACGTTACCGAAGGTAGTTCATTTGAATTTTGCTAAAATTCATAATAAAAGATTTGATAATAAAATAAAATTGCTCGAGATAAGCCAATGTTTGGAATTATAGTCTAGATCCGAGTAATAGAAGAGCATTGGAAGGCATGCAGAGACTGGATAATTCTACAAATAAACTAGATTCAGCATATTATATAACTGTGGGCGAGGCACAAACAGATACTACCTACGATGTTGGTGATGGTTTACCGGATACAGACAATGATGAAGCACCTGATGAAAGTGAAACTGAAGCTGTATGGTCCGATATGGATCTTGAAGCGAACAGTCAATAATGTAAATGAAACGACTAGAAAACTGAATAATTTTAATACCGTGAATTAGAATCGTAAATCATTTTTATTATGTATAATAATATTTTTCTCTTTTTGTTATCTGTCTGTTAGTTATGACAAAGTAAAATATACAAACTGTATTGCTTGAAATAGTGTTAGCAGATAAAGATATTTAGAAAATCGTTTTTGTAGAAAATTATTGTTCTGATTTTGTAAACTTTTTTATACCATTCAAAAATCTTGTAATGAAAACATTCTTCCAAAATTAATCATTTCGAATATTTTTTTACCTTATACAAGCAATCATGGTCGACGAAAATTATACAGTATATGAACAGAATTGTATATTTAATTCGGAGAAACCAAATATTCAGTTAAAAGTACGTGATTAAAAGTTCAGAAATTTTTCTGTTTCTCTGTCGAATTTAAATTTACTAATAAACTTAATAATTATTATTAGTTATTAAATCATTTTAATTCTTATTCAAATATTTTTACCTCTCTTCATAACTATGTATTCTAACGATATAAACTTAGTTCTAATTCTAACGATAAAGACTTAATTACAATTCCAAAGAAAAACTAGATAATAGAAGTATTTAATATGATTTTTCATATTTATTCATTCAAAAAGTACAGATTCGTTTCCTACGATATCATTCGTTTTCGAAAACTGTGTACACAGAATAAAATAACATACTACAGATAGTTTATTTACACACTATACACAGGATTGGAGATTCATGGAATCAATAATACTATTAATGCGCGAATTTATTAATCGACGTGTACTGTGCATATATACATATATTATATATTATAGTATATATTATATATTATAGTATATATTATATATTATAGTATATATTATATATATACATATATATGTATATATATATGCTTTTCCCTATTTTGAAAAAACAGGAATCGCGCAAAAGAGTTGGCGGGGTTATTCAATGAAGAAAAGAGCCGTACTTGTTATGAAAATAGGTAATGTCACATGTACGCGCCCTTTCTACAGGAAAAAAGAACGTTTGGATTCGATGTATTAGAAAACGCAGAATTCAGTCTTAAAGGTAGGAAGCACGCGTATTTCCTAAATAGCTCGCTTTGGTCTTCGAACTGCGTTCACGTTATATGTATGTATATGTTTGTACATGTATTTCATCGCATCATTTTTACCTGATAATGTAATATTTATAAACATCTCAGCGAGACTAAGATGATGCAACTGATATACATCCGAAATTTTTTTTCACAACGCGAAAATTAATAAATAGGAATGACCAGAAAATAGTTGGGCATTAAACTCGAAGAATGCCCCTATAGCACAATCAATTCACACAATTGATCGCTATAACGATCATTCTTTACTATTCGCAAGAAGAAAGTAAATTCGTCATCGCAATGATACATGTTATTCTTTAAATATTTATCTATGTATATACGTATCCCCTTATCCGTGATTTTCTCGTACAATCTGTTCATTTCGGCTTCCAATAAAAGCTTTATTTTGAGGCCCTAATCCTTCTGAAGAAGCAGTGACTGAAGAAGATGAGGAAGAAGACGATGAACAAGAGGAAGAAGTTGAAGAAGATGAAGAAGAGGACGAGGAAGAAGAAGATGGCTCATCATTAAAACTTGAAGTGACAGCTAGACCAGGAGATGGACTATCCACAGGTCGAAATGAAAACCCAGAAGAGTCGAGACTCGAACAAGATTCTGGAGTTCCAGCCGAATTGATAGTTGGATGGAGACTAGATATTGCCACATCCAATCTATATAAAACAGAAAACATTATAAGACTTGATACTTGAAAGCGTTTTGTTTCATTTCATTGTAGTCTATTCTTTGAAAGAAGAGACTTGAGATATACTATGGCAATCATGAATGCTGTTCGTTCCATTTCGACTATCCAAATGTCATTCTTTTACCTTATAAAAGTATTATATATTTAATCAGGATAAACCAAATATTTAGTTAGAAGTACGTAATTAAAAATTCATAAATCTCTCTGTTTCTCTGTCAAATAACTTAACTTAATGTATTATTTAAATATTTTCCAATCTATGATATAATGACAAATGTCATTAGTAAATACGACTGATAATGTATATCAAATCTTTTCTTTAGAAAAAACATCTGCAATCATGGTTGCAATAAATGTAAAATTTAAAGATACCTAGATGTGGCCGAGGTTAATAAACCAGAGGTACGTTTTGTTGGTGGTTGTAATTGATCCATTCCGGAGTCATCTAATTCAAATTTTCTTTTAACCGATGCTAAACAACTCGGCCGTATTGCAATGGGACTTAGACTTCGCCTAAATAATAAAACAGATTTTTGTAATATATTTCGCCGCATAAAATTAATCAGTTTCTTAAAGATTAATTTACCTGGTAGCGAATGCTTTCCTAGTAGGGCTAGGTGATAAATTGGTTTTCCAAGAGACTCCGTGAACACCAGGAGAGTAACATTGTCTCTGGCCAAAATTAGATCTTGTCGGCGACGGCGAAGAATATGTTGTTTGACCATTCATGGATAAATTGATACTAAGCGGATCAAGCACTCGTTTCACAATTGGACGTGATTCTATTTTAAATTGTAACGAAGTTGATTCTGAATCCTTGAAAGATAGCCCTTCTGCTTCGATTGTGAGATCCTCCCAAGATTGTGAGATTTGCATGGCACTGTGAATTTCTTTCTCATGTGCTGCTTCACGGCCAGCCACGTCGATACATTCTTCTTGTCTCAACTGGCTGACACGTGGAGTTAATCTAGGAACAGTTCCAGAACTCTACAAAAATAAATGTTGCACAATTTTGAATATATTCTAAATTCTTTCGTACATCGTTTATATTTGTTTCTTCGCTAATACGAATAAAACATACAAACGTAGAAACAAGAAATTTGCTTACACTTGTGCTGAAGCGTCGTGTGCGAGGCGAATTCGAAAATATATTGAAATTTGATGGAACATCCCTAGAAACATTAAAAGTGAGTATTTGTGAAACTGCTCTTGGTAGGTGTACGATTAACACTAAAACTACCGAGCACTGAAAACGATCAACATGTTTTAGCTGATAGAACTGACAAGGCTCTATTTACTCCGAATTCGTTGCAATATGTGTTTGGACAAAGAAATTTGTCGAAGAGAAAATTTGCAAGAGCCATCGTCTGACCGGCAGTGGTAGGTTTATTGTTAAGCGAATATACAGAACACGATGATGATTACGTGGTTGTCAGTAATTTCTAGAAATGTTTAATGTCAGTCGAAGACATAACGTACCTCGGTGTAGTAGCAGAAGGTGAAGTCACAGACATTGTTGCACTAATTTTGTTGATCATGGGTGCACTATTAGATCGTTTCAAACCGACTATTGTACAGTCAACATCCATGATCACATGAACCAGCTATCTGATAGTGCATCTGCATAGAGACACTGTTCAAGTAGTCGAAGTACATTGGAGCATACACAACAATGTGGTTCACTCGAGAAAGCAATAACTATTTTTTGGCACAAAATAAATAATTATTTCTTTTTCTTCTGCTGCTGCCGTTCGAAGATTCGATAAGAGGGAATTCTGTCGTTTGGCACGAGAATTGAGAAGATGCCGCATTTGAGCTTTCATTTATACTGTTCCGTTCCGATTTTCGTTAGACGATTTGACACGCTTAACAGCGTAAAGTCTTTAAAGAATAATAAATACTATTGAGTCCAGAGTATGCATAGCAGGAGATCGAAACATTGAAATGCAAAAATGAATTCGACTTTTCTTGATATATTTAGTTCAACTTGAACTACCATACATAAACCGGGTTAGAAATCGCTACTTCGTTTTATTTCGTAACGCTTGGTTTTTCAACAGTATCACTAGTTGCAATCAAATTGTAATTAGTACGAATGTCTCTGTCGAGTCTCCGTGGTTCCTTGTGGTGAAGCACGCGTACGTCGAAGCTGACTATAATCTCTTTGCTTCCTTCGGAAATATGTATCTTCGTGATTAAGAAGCACACTGAATTTGTTGGTAGCCTTGTGTCTTCGTTTAAGTCCATGGACCTAAGAATACATGAACGTATCGCAAAACTTAGCTACTGTATAATTTATCGGAAAGGGGAAAGCAGAGAGGAGAATCGTAGTTATCTTCAGTGGGTCCTTTTCTAAAATCATTGTTTCTCCCTCTTTCTTCCGAAAGGCGCAACATTTGAGTATTTCCAATAATATTGCGAACGTGAAAATCGTTCGATGTATTGTTGAATTGAAAATAAAATTGTCCAAGTATAACAAGCTCTTTGCGATGTTGCAAACTGTACCACAAATTTATAATAAAACATGGAATCAACTTTTTCTTGTGGAAATTATATATTCGCGTGATCCGTGGTGCGAGACGGAGGGTGTGTTTCCATATGAATACATTTCCGATCGTATTATTTGAAGCGTCTAAACCAGCATATTTCTTTATTATTCGATAATGTTGACGATAACTCGTGAATGTTTTTTTATTTTCATTTTAATTATTGACAAAATTTATTTCGAACTGATATACGCATATTTCCTAATGATTAGGAAATATTGGTTGACAACAATTTACGATCGAGAATAACAAACAAACATTTAATATACGCATATATTTATATATTATTGTTATTGAAATAAAATAAATAACGTATATTATAATTGAAATAAATACTCCGTGTAATAATCATAAGTAAATTTTTATTTATATATATATATATACATGATACTTTATAAATGAAGTAATACAATATTTAATTGTTACTTTATTAAGGTTTCTTATTTATGCTTGAATTATAAGGAAAACAATCTGTTTCCAGCGACAAATTGCGATTAATTTATTTATAGAAAATTTAAATTACAATTTCGTTAAATTGTAGTCGAAATATTCTTGAAAAAAAACACTCTAACAGGTTTTTACAAAGATGAAACAAACTCGTTTATTTTTACTTCGTATTACTAAATTGGGTTAAAAAGTGAGAACTATGCATGAGCAATATGAAAAGGTTTTATTTCAACTTCGCTAATGCGAACTCTATCTTGTAAATACCATCTTAACCAAACAAAACACCTATAGCAAGGTTCTTAATGAGACGCAATATACAAGAAATAGAATCGATAGTATTTTTTTAAAATTTTCATAGAGTTGCAGAAACGTATGCCTTAGTCTTAGATTTAAGAGGCAAGGGACACCACGTGACATACCTAGAAAATAACTAGAATCTTACTAAATTTTGTATCGAAACATGAGTTTGCGGGCTGTCGCTTTTTTACCTTATACGAGCTTATTTTGAGCTGCACAAGGGTTCATTTGATAGAGGAAGGTTAACTGCACCCCATCATACGAGTGAAGAATGTCTATTTGTGACAGAAAAATAAGTCCAAAGGAGAGCAAACATCGAGAAAAACACCAGCAGATTCCGATGAATTTTTCTGTTACAAATAGACATTTTCGACTGATATGATGGGGCACAGCGTGGTGCAGTTAACCTTCCTCTATCAAATGAACCCCTGTGCAGCTCAAAATATGCTCGTATAAGGTAAAAAAGCGACAGCCCATGATTGCATTCAATTTCCCCATATTCTATTCATGATGCCAGAGTCTATAGCAAGTCTAGAGCCAATTTTAGTTCAGCTATTTAAACCAGATGGCGCCTAGTCAGGACTGTCAACATAGAATCGCAACAATAAAAATATATATATGGGCTTAATTAGTGTATTTTAATAAAGACATTAATAAAAAAAGGGGAAAAACGTGGAATCATAGCAAAATTGAAGCGTTAGACTGATACATGCGTATGTTTATCAGTTTTACCACAAAAAATAACTTTCTCCGCTCAGACGTTGGTAATACGGATAAATACCATAGAATAGGTATGTCACGTGGTGCCCCTTGCCTCTTAACATTTGATACAAATAAAAATGCGGTTGAATTTTCCGATAAAATTAATCTATCCTATATCCATATCCGCATATTGCATATTCAAATGAGTATCTATTATTTGGAAAAGTTCCAGTGGCTGTGGTATTCTACCAGTTTCCAGTTTCGACCACACAGGAACGTCTAAAATAGGACAAATAATTAGAATATATCTTACTACAGAAAAGAGTATGCAGGCTGTTCGCGAGAATTTGTACCAGCGTTTTTTCCGTAAACGGTAAACATTAGAGAAAAAAACCTAAGAGAAGGATGTTGTAGTATATTTTACTAGCAATATGATAGTGTGTCTCAATTTCTTTTTATTTTAAACATTTTTCTGGAAACAAAGGTGACCTTAATTTTTGTAAATGAAATACTACATATCTTTTTACATCAAATGAAAGCTGGCATTAAGACGAGTTCAACCAGATAGAATACCAGTAAAAAAATGTAGATCACCTTTGTTTCTAGAAAAATATTAAAAATAAAAAGAAATTGAGATACGCTATCATATTGCTAGTAAAATATGTGCAACTTCCTCCTCCTCGTTTTTTTCTGATACTTACAATTTACAGAAAAAACACTGGTACAAATTATTATGTACTCCCTGCATAAAAAAAATTCTACTGACCATTGAAATGTATTTCAAAAGCTCCTGATGATATGAGTTGTCCTTCGACCATGTTAAAAACAAAAAATATTGTTGTACAAGAATAAAACCGATTCTCCATACACCATTGCCACAAAGATGGTAGCAGTCTTCCAAAATCGAATCCACTTACTACCAGAACTATTAGTAGAATTTTAACAAAACTCTAGAAAAGCAAAAGAATACATGTTACACATATAGAATTGATCTTCTCTTTGTCAATCGACTAGACTGAAAGATAATAATTACTAGTAATTTAGCGATAAACATAATATTCGCAGATGGATTATAATTTTCTCCATCGATTTGTAATTCGGGATACTTTTGTCGAAGAATACCAACATATTCTTCAAATGCTTTTCTGTATCCGCAAGAGTAGCTAAAACATCAAAAAATATACGAAACAATTCGTGAGCAATCAATTAACCAAAATAATACGACTATCAAAATACACGAATGAAACTAAGGTGTCTCATGTGAAAGACATAAAAATGATTTACTTTGTGTATTGAACACTTGTATAGCTTACCAATAAAGAAATTTTAACGTCGGTCCTGATTTTGTGCCAAGTTTGGTTAATGGAACTTGATTTTCATCGGCTTTAGTGCTTAATGTGCATAGAAGGACATAAAAGCACAAAATAAATTTCATAAGACGTATCATATTTTAAGGCATCGAGATTGCATCAACCGAAGGAACTTTTAACTAAAACGGTTAATTTGATTTGTGTCTTATAAGAAACTTTACGAGCTGCACTTTTCTGTTACTATCCCGTACCGATCCATTCGCTATCTGCTGTGCCGAATTGAACCGAACTAAGCCGAACCGAGCAAAACAAAACTAACTATAATGATGATTAACAACCTCATGAAAAAAAGCAGATCAAATTGACCAATTAAATTCGTTTCAATTACTTTCGCTTGTATTCGATTATAAATCAATTTTATAACATATATGTTATATGCTTCTCGAGAATTTATTTAAATTTCATATATATTTGCATAATCACTATTTTCGACGTTCGTGGAACGTTCAAATTAAATTTGTTATTTTAAATTAAAGATATAATATATATATAATACTACGTGATATCTTATTTATATAATATATAGTATATAAATTAATGTAATTGTCAATAAGGAATCGAAAAAATATAAAATATTAATATTTTATAATATTTTTCCTGTTATAATAATAGAAGTATGTATACTTATAAGCATGTATACTTATAAATAACTAATATAAATAAACATAATGCAGGATTGCGGTAGCATGTGCTTCTATCATTGTTCGAGGCTCGGTAAAAAGTAGGGATGCAACAAGAGAAGACACTTTGAAAGAGAAACGAAGAGGAACCACTGTGAGAGAGACGACAAAATATAACCAATTTAAAGGTCCATTCGGTAAGGATCGATAAACTTCGGCAATACTCGTTGAACTGCGCTATAAATATTTTATAATATATTTAAACTATTAATATTGATTATTTTATTGAAGTATCTACTTCGACTTTAGAAATTTGAGTTACAGAAATGATGTACATACAAATATAATGTATATAGAAAAATTATTTTAAACCAAGTCCCTTTTCATAGCCCAGATGGTTAAAAAATAAACTTGTATTATCATTACTATTATATTTCGATTATTGTAAGCAAAAGTTCATTATTATATATATATATATATATATATATATATATATTAATAGTCATAAATATAACAACATATAAATGCAAAATAAACATTCTCTAATGGGCTCTAAAAAACGAAACTATTTTATACACCAATAACAGTACCACCTTCTTTAGAGGCTGAGAAATTGTTGAATTACATAAATTACAGTTCATATTTTAGAATAATATTCACAAAATCATGATTTGCTATAATTTTTATTTAAAAATTTTTGTACTAAACACACACATACATATAAGTATCACAATTCTACATTAACTAGCGAAACGAACTAAGAGATGTATGTAGAAAGGTACACTTGAAATAAAAATAATCTTAATGAACTGTACCACTACGTTTTATGAATCATGTTTGTGGTAGTGATACATATACTGATACATTGGAACAGGAGGCACCATCCATAGTTATTATTTTAAAAAAGATTTCATTCCCGATGGTTATCCTCCATATATTTTTTTTACTAATTAAAGATATCCTCTTCGAAAGAGATGAAGATTGTTCTTTGCTTATAAATAAATACCGCAAGTATTTTAGTCTCGCAGGAATAAAATACTTTTAAAATAGTGATTGCTAAATGCAAAATAGGAAAACTTAGAACTGAAGCTGGATAGAGTAAAGTGTTCGAACATGGTAATTTTTATGCACTAAGTGGAATAATGTTTATATTCACGTGCACAGATTTATTGTTTTCTTTTTTTTTTAGAATTTAGCACACAATTTTGTAAGTAGAGTAGGTATACCATCCTTTAAACTACTGTAAAATTTGTAGTTCAGTAGTTTAAGAGTACTTTCTACTTTTAGTACTCAAAGCAACCTTTCTTTATAGAGTACTGTGCAACTGTTTGAAAGACCATTCTGGCAACAATATGTCCAAGAAAATTGAAAAGCTAAATAGTGTTGCAGAGGAGAAACAGTTTTCTGTTTAATTTCATAATTGACTTGGATTTGTATTGGTACATGAAGCTGTCATAAATCTGGAAATCTAAAAAATTAATAGAATTATAAAAAAAAGAGACTGGTATGAAGTTGAAACTGTACCTTAAGGGGGTAGACAGACTCCTTTTTCCCAGGATTGCAAGGATTCCCCAGGGCTGATTTCAAGATAATACAAAAATGGGGTTTTTCAATAGTCAAAAGCGCTAGATAAAAGATCAATCTAGGCTGCGATCGCCCTCAAAAGTCCTATTTTTACGTTTACAAAGCATAATTTGCATTATTCGGAAGCATGAAGCTGCGTGTGTAGCTATTTTAATAAAGCTACGATAATTATACATGCGCCGAATAATGTAAATTACGTCTCGTAAACGTAAAAATAGGATTTTTGAGGACGATCGCAGCCTAGATTGATCTTTCATCTAGCGGTTTTGACTATTAGAAAACCCCATCTTTGCATTATCGTGACATGAAAAGGCGCATCCCGCACCCTTGCAATCTTGGAAAAGAGACTACATCCTTCGATAAATTAAGAAAAGTTACGAAAGCATTTTAAATTTACCTCATTGGATCTTCGAAATAGTCTGATGGTATTTGAAATAATTGTGGATCTATATCATGACGAAAAGCGAACTCCTGAAATGTAATTTTTGCTGTCACCGTGGGTAAAATAGGTATATCAATTTTAACAGGGAATCCAGGTGGTAATTTCATCAGGACAAATTGTCGTAACTTGCTATAGTGCTTGAAAGGAGCAATTACTTCCAAAACATTGAGTAACATGTCCACTGTCAATGGAAAGTCTGGACTCATAGCAACTGTAGCTTTGAACGATTTATTACTTTCTTTGTAAACCAAACTTCTCCCTAAAAGTGGACATTGACCAGGTGGAGCTGTAATATATTCCTCCCAAGTAATATTTGATTCTGGCGGTGGGTTTAAAGAAGCTCTTCTTACATGGGTCTAAAAAGTCAATAAATAATAAATATAGAAATACTTATATGTACACCCCTGCACGAAAATATGTGGATACTTATAATTGAAATTTCTGTATTATTATAAAATTCGCGGTCTACTAATAAATTATTGTGCAGATTAATTCTCCAATACTGTATAAAGCAGATCGCACGAAATTTAATTAAATCCCTTAAGATTCTTTGCCTTCCAGGAGGAGAATTGAACAAGTGTCCACATACTTTTGATCGGGGGTGTATGTACAGAGGCGGATCTAATAGTAACTGGACTAAGCGGCCGCGTTGGGCCCCGGGATACCATAGAGCCCCGAATTTCAAATAAATTTATTTAATATGTAACGGAATGAAGCTTTTCATACTTTTCTTTCTTGTTAATAAATTTAGGAGAGTTTTCTTGCAACTTCTATTTTTAACTTGAGTTCAACTTGAGCCGCCACTGTGTATTTACAGTAGAATTCCGATAATCCGGTACTCAATAATTCGGCACACATAGTCTCAGCTTCGAGCGCGGCTCGAACAATATTTGTTGATGCATTGAATAGATTTATAAGAATCGTAGAGTGCAAAGAAAAACATAGTTTCGCAGAAATTATGAACTTTCGTTGTCTATGAAACCATTATTTAACTAAACGATCTAACTGCATGGAGCAGACGGATATATGAACACTATTTTTAAAAAGCTTAAATTATATTGTATGTTCAATACATGAATTACTTTGTGTAATAAGTTTGAAATTATATTCCCCATTATATAATGCAGGATTATCGGAATTCTCCCGGAGAATGATAAAATACTTTGGTATTTCTTGGGTTTACCTCTCCATTTGCAAATCCTTGTGAATTTCCTTTTGTCAAAGATTCCATAATAGCCTTATTCTTTTGCAAGTCTTCTTCGCTTAAGTGTTCTCGTCGTTTTCTACTTGCCAAAACTATTCCATTGATTTGATAAAAGTCCGCGTGGAAAGGACCTACCATCTCCTTTATTAAATATTTGAGATAAATCTCAAAAAAACTTGAAGAAGAGAATAGGAGAAGGCAGTAGAAGAAAATGGGTCGAACTAACAATAGTGGTTACTTACCCTTTTATCCTCACGAAAGATCCAGCCTGTCTGAGCTCTTGAAAATGTAATTCCTTTCGTTGACATTTGCGCTGCCATAATATCGCTTGACATAAGAAGGTCAACTTCATCTTCTATGTCCAATTCCGTTTCCTATAAAAGACACGGTTAAATGGAAGCGAAGTAAATTCTACCATGTAAGTATCAGCTTAGAGATGATAAAAAGAAGATGATAATAAAGCAATTAGACCTCGTATCTCACTCTTTGGAAAAGTTTAGCTTCATTGTCTAGTACTGTTAATGATTCACTGTGTTTGTGGTCACCATTAAAAATAAAAGATATATCACCTCTTCCCCATTTCATATTATTAAAATCTACTAAAGTGGTATCCATCCTAATGGATGCTCCACATTTATGTATCTTGCAGATATCAGATGGAAGTACTCGAGAAACAAGTGGAACTGAAAAATACAGAACTTGTAATCATTCAGAGGAACGAGACAATTTTCAAGTTGAAATAACAATGCTCGAAATAATCGTTTGGAAGCGAACAATATCGAGTAGTACCCCAACTTTGAAAGTCCCATCTTAATTCCATGTAAAAATCGCCCATTTGACGTAGTGTCGCAACTAAATTTGGTCTTCTTTCTTCCATTTGTTCTCTGGCTTGTTGCTTTAGTTTACGCACTAATGATGATACTATAAAGAAACGGGAAAAAAATAAATTAATAATGCTGTTCTTTCATTAGAAATAGCTAATATTTCTTTCTACCAACTGGTTTGTCTATCGCCATAACTAATTGCTTCAGCAAGTGGACTCCATCCAGCCAGGTTTTTTACTTTTACCGGTGCTCCGTGTGCAAGCAACAGTTGCACCGATTCTATAAGTTTCAGAATTAAATATATATTAATAATATACTTTCTTCGAACATGTATCCTATGTTCAAAATATACCTTATTACCTTTTCTTCCTAACATAACAGCTAAATGTAATGGCGTATTTCCTAAAGAACAAGTTTGAATTGATTATCGATAAATATTGGAATTATTAATTACCGTAGAGTTAGAGTTTACGCGGGCAAATAAAGAAATTTAAGCAACATTATTAACCTTGCTTGTCTTTTTCAGCGATATCGTAAATTCTGATTAAAGAGCTTAAAGTCTTAACGTCTCCTTGAAATATGCATTTGTGTAAAGGATATTTTTTACTTTCCGAGTTCTCAGCCATGACCGTCGTCCTTTGTTAGTTAAATTATAGAAAAAGTGGCACTGATCCCTTTCTTTATCTAATTGAATCTCTTTTGATATAATAGTAATGATCTTGTATTCCATTTCCAAAATGCTGCATGCTACATCGAACAGTCATACCAAGAGTTTTGTTACATCTAAACTATTTAGGAGCGCGAGCTCAACGTTTAATAATCTGCTTCTATTAGTTATCAACATCAATAAATGTTTCTATGTAGTGTTATACCAAATATTTTTATAAATTACACGGAAATATAAATAATCTTGTGGGTCTTGTAGAACAATTAGAAACGTTTTAATGTTCGAAAGAACTCATTTCGCGTTATTATTGTTGTTCCCGTTAACGTTTTTAGTTCTACCGCTATTGTTTTTAATCGTATCTGTGCTGTCGTATCTTTGCCAAGTGGTTGTTCTTTTAATCAGTATGGTTAGTTATTTCGATACGTTTATCATTTATTCTTCTTCCGCAAAGATCAAAAAGTATACATCCCAAATTCGTGTATACTTGATGAACTGCTATATATTCCGATATTATATTTATTTTCTATTATAAAAAGTATAATTCTACTGGACCACCACACTAGTAGGACAGTACTGATTCGTGCATACTTGCATATGTATGCTATATTCTACATGTATATGCCAGGTGTATGTATACGTACTACTTGGTACGTAAAGATATGTCAACTTTATTGTTGTACATAGTTGTAAATATTCTTTATTTTTAAGGGAATAACGTTAAAAATGTAAACGCTTGTATTTTCGTAATTTCTCTCGGCAAGAAGTTCCAATCTAAATAGTATATAAAAAATTATATCATTGAGTGATAAAGATGAAATCGTTACAATGCGTATACATATGTATTATATATAATTTGAATTTGTGAATAATTAGTGAAATAATAATTTCAACACAGTTAAATAGATTTTTAATTTATCGAAATATATAGATATGTTTAATATATAATAATAAATCAATGATTTTCGGAAAATATTTCGATATTTTAATATTTCAAAAATTAAGTTGTTTGAATCAATTTATTTATCGAACTATGACATTTGTTTCAATGTTTGTTTTTCACTTTCTGATAATAAATAAATGGAGTAAGGTACAAACACACACTTACACAGTGTTCATAATTAAGATGTGTACTTTAATCAAAAAATGTATTTTACATCTATTTCTACAATAATAATTTACTTAATATTATACAAACTTGTCAGGATTTAACACATGTAATTAACGTACACAGTATTGAAAATTGAGATTCAACGCATTGTTGAATTGATATACTGATAGAATTTAATGTATGATCTGTCTTCTAGAAAATTAGTAGACTAAGGACAACTATGAACAAGGAATATTATAATTAGGATTTAGTTCTTCTTGATCAGTATTTACTGCTTCTACAGGTGTTTCTCGAGGAGGTGTTGTTAACGGAAGCGCAGATTCGGTGGGTGTTGTCTGTTTTCCTTTATGTACTGGAGATTTAGTAACTTCTTTATCATTTGCCTGAGCAGGGCATTCAAAGTGGACACAGTGAAATACCTTAAAACACGAAATCATTAGAATTGTAATAGATGTTGTCTATGTTTAATTAGAATATTATAATCAGACTCCGGATCTTTATGAAAAATAAAAAGTTTCTGCATCGATTGCAAGACACAGGAGATACATTTAAATTTATATTTTTCACTAATGATTTTAGTGTAGTAAAAATAATATGTTAATATTCTAAAAAGCTATGAATTTTTTAACTGTTTCAAATTGCATCTAGTCGTTTTTTAATTATAATAGAAACACATTAAAAGGTCTTCTACCACGTGTATCAAATTTTTCAAGGATTGATTTTACAAGTCAATTTAATACATGAGAAAAAAATAACGAATTTGTAGTAACATTTAGTAAAAATCTTTCTGATATATCATCAATGACGCATACAATAAGTCACGTCAGAAAAAATGTAGACAGTGACATAGGATGCAAAAGATGGTTACATCAAAATCGTCATTCTTCTGTTCATATTAAACGCAATTGAGCACACTGTATGAACTTATTAAGGTTCATAAATAATAACCTCATTTGCTGTGTTATGTGTTCCAACAATGCGTATAAAGACAACCGGAAGTGGAGGTTCAAAATGAATAGTTTGCCAAGAACGACAAGTTTCTCTAGTCTTATCAGCAACAAGGGTCCAATTCCAACAATTGCCGGACACTTCTATGTAATACGAATACGAACGATTGTCGCAATCCCATAATAATAATCTAAAAATAACAAATAAGTATTATAATCAGAGATCTCTTCTTCCACAGTACTATTTCTAATACGCACCTCATAGAATCTATAATATATGGTTGTCCAAGTTGTACTAAAATAGATCCAGAACCAAGCTGATGACATGTGTATCCACTATCCCAGTCATAATTTGAGGTATCACCATTTAACAAAGCATTTCGTGTTCTACAGTTGAAAGAACAATTATTATAGAAAATTATAAAATATTGGGTTGAAAAAAAGGTTCGTAGCATTTTCAAATTAAGAATCGAAGATAAAATTTTGGTATTTATTCATATGTTTATTCGATAATACGAGAAGTTAGAATAGAATGGAAAATACATTATTGAATAAATCTATGAATAAGTATCTGAAGTTTAAGTTTTAGATGAAGTTAATACTATATTATAAAATATTATGTGCGATTCACATACCTACAAACACCTTCGGTAACAGTAGCACTACGATCCATAGTAGCAACATTTCGTGTTGGAACAACAAAGCCGTTGCTAAGCTTTTCCATTTGATTTGTATAATAGGCTTGAAAACTTACAACATGGAAAACCTAGAGAAAAGATTCAAATATTCCTTTTTTTAAAAAGATGTAGGTAAGAATAATGTTTTACCTTGTTCACAGTATTGTTCGTTCCAACAATGCGAATATAAAGAACTACTCTGGGTTCGAAATATAAATACTGCCAGCTGCGACACAAGTATTCTGTGTGATCAATAACGCGAACCCAATCTTTTTGATCCATGGATACCTATTAATAAGCAAAACATGACTATAATTGTTCATGGTGATCAGAAGTACAGTATTCCTTCGGTTGATGTTACTTTTTATCTCTACTGCTAAAGGGTTCCCCTAAACGATGAACTTTAATAAAATGTTTTCTTATTTATTCTCTGTTGCAAAAGATCATCGAACAAAAGGAAAAATATCTTATTGTATCTTATTATATGAGGTTGTCACATCATCCAAAGGAATACTGTACCTGTTTAATAGTTTTTTATCAGTGGCAGATCTAATGGTAAGCGGACTAAGTACGATATATTTACGAAAAATTAAGTTTAGAATAGTTTTCTTGCAACTTCTATTTCTAACTTGAGTTCGAGGGCCCGAAAATTTTTACCGTTTAGGGCCTCCTCTTGGCTTGAGCCGCCACTGGTTTTTATTCGACTTACTTCTATGTAATAGGAATACGAGCGCATATCTTTATCCCAAAGTAACATCTTGACATGATTAATAATACATTGAGTTCCTAATTTAATCAAAATACCATGTTCTTGTGATTCTGTAATGGTATGTCTAGTGTACCTGCAGAAATAGGAAAATGTTACTTAAATAATTACATACATGAAAAACATATTTATTAATTCACCCTCGCTCCAAATCATAGTTTCTTGTATCGCCATCTAATAGATAACTACGCATTTCACCCTGCAGAACTTGAGCCCCATGCAGTGGATGGGCAACATTTTCATCTATAAGTAATCGACCTCGATAAGTAAGATCAGAATCTCGTATTTGTATTTTTGTAGCAATTGCATCTAAAATTATGTTGGGAGCAACTAATCCAGTCGGTCGAACAATATTTAAGAGATCCGTAATAGAAATCAAGCTTAATCGTACCTTATCTATAAAATTACTTGTGTTACTTTGGTGAAAACCTTTAAAATATTTGTAAATCATGTCCTTTTCTATTCTTTTACTTCTCAAGATATAGATATACATCTCATATAATTCTTACCTAAAACACTTTTGTCGTTGGTATTTGCATTTGCCTTTATCCATGATTCTACAGCTAAGAAGATATCAATCTCTGGCGCATAAAACGAATCTCTTGAGACTAGCTCGTTCAAAGCAGCAGCACTTAACTGCAAAAAGCTTTCGTGCTGTATCAATTCGCAAGCATGTTTGTCCATATATCCTTGACAAACCTAGAAAAGAATTCTTCCATGTTCAAACATTCTTCGGGATAGTCGTTTCGATATTATGTCCATACCCTTGTAAGACATTCTATTCGGTAAAAAAGTGCTGCATCAAATATTAGGCAAACGTTTTTTATATTTAATATTTCTCTTAAATAATCTGATATAGAGGTTTCTAGTTCCGAAAACCCATAAAGATGAGCCAAACCAAGAATATCTAAAACCACCTGCAAGTAACAAAACATTAAAGAAATTTGTTTATATTTCGGAAGATTGGTTGAAAAATAAAAGTGAGAAATACCTCTTCCCGTTTATCTGTAAGCGACATACGCCCTGTGTATATGTATTTGAATAAACCTTTAAACGCAGTCAAATTGGCATCCTGTAATTCAATTTCTCGTTGCGTTGATTCCTTTAATCCTCCGAATAAAAGAGCTCTAAAATATTGGCTGCGCGCAGCTAATATGATTTTGTGACCGTTGAATCTTTGTCCATCAACGATTAAAGTTATGTCAGAATAGTCATCAGAAAGACAAAGGGCTCCGATATCGTCGGAGAGGTGACTAATATGGTCTATATCACCAGATAATGGATTTAAACGGTGATGTGAACTCATTTTTGTTACTTTCCAATCTGTATAATTTGTAGCTTTTTTCCCAAAACAAGTCCACCTTGGTTTCTTCTCGTTCAGAACTTCTTTCTCTTATAAATACGATGCTTTATCGTCGAGTAATATCGTCACAGACATCATACTTCAAATATTGGAATATGTCTAAGAGTGTATCCTGTTCAACATGTATGTATTCACAGCGGCGAATAAAAAGAAGTGAAAGTATAGAAGTTTCATGAAGAATTAACAACTAGGTACTATAGATAGCAAAAATAAGGTTATCTTTCTGTCTACTTATTAGACTTTCTTTTGTCAGCTCTTTTACATACTTGTAACATTCTACAAATTCACTTACACATTGTACACGTTCTTGTCGCCAACTATCATTAATGGAAACGTCAAATGAATTAGCGATACACAAGAATGATATTAAAATACGTTTTCCTTTTGCATATGCATTATATCAGCCTACAGTGAAATTCGCAATTCCAATGAATCTTCTATCACAATATAAATATCACAAACTAACGAAACTAAGAAGTGACGATCTTATATCTGAATATCATCGAAGCGAATTTTCACAGAGAAGAAACTGCAGTGTTTTCTTCAAGAATCAACTTCCACTCAGGGTAGTT
>CM052344.1:9473453-9539184 GCA_028455595.1 Lasioglossum vierecki | reverse complement strand
ACACGGGGCTTATGGGCAAAACCGTATCCATAGTATATATATCAGTGCTTCCACCCATTCCACCTTCTGATTTTCTACTCTATGGTTAAACTCGACTCAATGTTTAAAGTTCGCAAACTTGTTATCGTATTATCAATGGTAAAAACGAAAGAACATTGCGGCATTGTTGCTGATCAAGTGTTTGGTGTAATCATAATTACTTTTACATCGCAATACTCTTAAAAATACGAATGCTGACAAAAAGAATAAATATAATTTCGACAATATTTTTCTAAAACCGAATCAATCATCATGACGAAAGGTATTCTTTTATTTGATTTATAAGCGTAATGAAAAAACAAATCGTGAAATATCTTGGGTTTGTTGTTGTTTATCCCACATTTTCTGTGAAAGTATACATTATTTTTGTACAAAATGTGTTGTATTACACGAAATAGTTCATCCAAACTAATTTCTGTATCCATATAACTATACTGATTGTATTAGGTACTATTTTTGTGATGATTGTTGCTTAAATTTTTAATCGAATTCAAAATATTTAGATAAAACAATAAATAAGATTACGAAAATGTTGAAAAGTATCGATTGAAGATTGTACATGTATGTGTTTTATATAAAACTTATTTATTTAGACGAAACCTTAGAGAAGAAGTCGATAGAAAATAATGACACTGACAAGAAAGCTTCGTCTGAAACAGGACCAGATCCATCGGCTCCAGTAACACGAAGAGGAGTATTAACATCATTTCTGACTGGTAAACCAATGGAAATACCGGAACAAGATATTGTAATAATTCATTTTCTTATTGTTACAATAGTATTTATAATATCATAATGTTTTTAAGAATACAAGCTTTTGTTTTAACAGCTAGGCAAATGCAGATTTGTATCAGAGTTTGAGAAGTTGAACCGTATAGGTGAAGGCACCTATGGAATTGTTTATCGAGCACGAGACACCAAAAATGATAAAATTGTAGCTTTAAAGAAGGTGCGAATGGAACATGAAAAAGATGGTTTACCTGTTAGCGGTCTCAGGGAGATATCTGTTCTCTTGTCTTGTCGTCATGAAAATATTGTACACTTACGAGAAGTAGTAGTAGGGAGAAGTCTAGAAAGCATATTTCTTGCTATGGAGTATTGCGAACAAGATTTAGCAAGTTTATTAGACAATATGCAAACACCGTTTTCAGAAAGTCAGGTGAAATGTATTGTTCTACAAGTGCTGAAAGGCTTGCGCTATTTGCACCATAACTTTATCGTGCATAGAGACTTGAAAGTTTCTAATCTTCTAATGACGGACAAAGGATGCGTGAAAATTGCTGATTTCGGACTAGCTAGGTGGTTTGGTTTACCTTTGAAACCAATGACGCCTAGAGTAGTAACATTATGGTATAGAGCACCGGAGTTATTATTACAAGCCAAAACTCAAACAACCTCTGTGGATATGTGGGCTGCTGGTTGTATTTTAGGTATGCCACAAGGTTTTTGTTGTCACGAAATATTGGGTTGGAACGAAAGTTCGTAGCGTTTGTAAATTAAAATTGAAAGCTAAACTTCAGATATTTGTTCATAGATTTATTTAATAACATATTTTCCATTTCATTCTATTACGTTTTGTCATTTCCGTGTTATTGAATAAGCATATGAATATTAATTTTGTCTTCGATTCTTAATTTGAAAACGCTGCGAACTTCCTTTCCAACTCAATACTATAATGTTACATGTAATTTCATTTTTATATTAGGTGAACTGCTCGGTCATCGACCCCTATTACCTGGAAGATCAGAAATTGCACAATTGGAATTAATAGTAGATCTGTTAGGTACACCAAGCGAAGCAATTTGGCCTGAATTTAATACCCTCCCGGCATTGCAGAACTTTACATTGAAACAACAACCGTATAATAACTTGAAACAAAGGTTTCCATGGTTAAGTGCTGCTGGTTTACGATTATTAAATTTCTTATTCATGTATGATCCTAAAAAGAGAGCAACAGCGGAAGAATGTTTACAAAGCAGCTACTTTAAAGAAGCACCTTTGCGTAAGTGCCTGTCGAATTTTGTAACTATGTAAACATAACATTGTATGCATAAACACTGCAAAAGAAAGAAGCACTCAGTGTAATTATAGGATATAATGACAAACAATATCTTTATGTAGAAATTGTAATGTACAATGATTGATTTATTGCATTTAAAGTATTAGATAATCTGGAATAACTGAAATTGAAAATGAAATAACTGTTTTATAATTGTACTGAACGACCTGATTTTTTATAATCAATTAGAAGCATTGGTTTATGAAATGATGAAAATTCTTTTTTGAATACCATTTCGTAAATCAATGCTTGTAATTGATTTTAAAAAATCAAGTCATTCAGTACAATTATAAAACAGTTATTTTATTTTCAAGGGCGTACGAATACTTTTTATACTCACTGCATATATTCTCAGAACTATTCAATTAAACAGCAGAATCCTTTTCCAAACCTAAATATGGCCGGGTGCTTCTTTCTTTTGTACAGCAGTGTATATCGTATCATCTTTCATAATATTAGCTAAAAATCGTTAACAATAACTAATTGTAATTATGTTTTTAGCATGCGATCCCAAGCTTATGCCTACCTTCCCACAGCATAGAAACATGAAAAAAGCTGCTGCTCCAAAGGAAACCAGAGAAACAGAGGCAAACGTTACAGATCAGACAAACAACTTACCAGCGATTTCTGATCTGGTAGGTTTATTATGTGCTCTTTTTTTATACTTTGAAAATTATGTACATGTTGATATTATGAAATTAATATATTTTTACAGCTTGGATCGCTCGTTAAGAAGAGAAGAGTGGAATGAATTACGGGTATCGTTTACATTCACGACTTAGCATATAATTTAAACGTACTTTCATTCCTCGTTATAACTTGTAACCTTCTCTTAGGATGTACGATATCATTCACAGAATAAACTTTTCAATAAATGAACTTTATTACTGGATACACGTAAAAGGGGCCGTTACAAAACCAGTGTTTTTGTTAATAAAAGAAAACATGGATGTGCGCGGCTACAAAAAAGTAATATAAAAAGTATGAAGCATAGTTTTTGTGTACAATGCCAAATCTTCGAAATATTTGATAATTTTGACAATAACGTGTACAAATTCTTATGCGTAAAAACCTATTAAACGACGTGTATATGTACATAATATTGAGAGTGTTTGTGTTTATTGATAAATTATTAGTGGTGTGCGAGACCGGGCCGAGACAGGAATAATTTTCGGGATTCCTGAGAATGTTCGAGATTTCTTACTAAAAAAAAGCAATATTAAAAGATTCCGTACAGTATCAGAAATCCCGAAGATTCACGGGAAACCAGAACATTTTCGGAATTCGTCCCGACCCGATACGCGTCTTCCCACCCCGTCCCAAATATCAGGTTTTGGGTACTCGTCTACATTTTATAAATATTGTCCTGCATCTTAATCGTAAAATCCTTCATCTTACGTTCAACTTTTCTTGGCAGTTTGAATGCCTTCGAAACGTTTCTTGTATTCACCGCTCGGATCGTATTTTGCTGTAAGTCGTTCCCAGTCTCTTGCTCTCTTATCTTTCAGATGATTTATTACTTTTTCTGCAATACTTTTCTGTTTCTCATTACATTTACTGCAATCGGAGGATAAAGCGTCTGGCAATGTCTCTGAAATGACACATGTATTATTTACTTAGCATTATTCGAAAAATGTTACAATTGAATTACAATTTATACGTATAACACAAGTAATACTGTTTTGTAATATTTATTTGATCTTCACAGTATACTTCAATATTCATATTTCAAGACTTGCAACACGATGTAATAAATTTAATCTTTTTGTACGACACAGTCGATAAGTGATTTTTAAGCTTTGGACAATTTTTAGAGAACTTTTAATTCTGTATTATATATAGATTCTCTCAAATAATGTATTTCTATACTTCAAAGAATGGAGACATTTATATATTCTTCATTAAATATAATTTCTTTTTAAAAATAGCATAAAAAAATTCATCTACACTGCACCCTATAGAGCAACTTTTTTTCGGAGGACAATTAAATAATATGTAAATGACTGTTTTTATTTAATTCATATTTTTTTAAGTAGTCAATCACTGTTTAGTTATTCCAGTTATGGTCTGAAAAAGTTTGTATTTACAGAAGCATCCGCAACATACTGTAATTAGTAGAGGAAAGCTATTTTAAAAAGAAGTATCCGTTATTAGTTATTAGCTCAATTGCTAGGTCATACATGATACTTAGATGTTACTTAAGGAAGTTCGACGCACTCTAAATGAGAAAGCAGTTTACGTAATAAGGAGAGAAAGAAAGAAACACAACAAGTGTGGGGTGAACTCTGTCGTAATAGGCGTCGCAGATGCATTGAAATTTCCAAATGAAAGCAGCGTGACTTTTGGTCACGCATCTGAAGAAAATTACTTTCCCCGCGAGTCTAATCTAGATAGATAAGTTACCAGAAAGGTGGCAAAAGATCGTCGAACAAAATTGGAAAATACTATTGATTAAAGTTAATTGTTTGAGTAAAAGAATCGGGTATTTTATTTTACCTTAAAATACTGAAATTACTTTCTTGCCAACCCAATATCTAAGACCAATCACTTAATTGATGTATATCATGAAAGAATATCACCTTTCGAGATTGAAATTTAATGAGCTTGAGTGCCATTTGCTTCATTTAAAATGTCATTAATCCATTTTCCTCATTAGCATATGTATACATATATATTTTACTGTCTATAACAGTCTACATTATTGTTATTATGACCAAGGGGTTTTCATTTTTTGAAATATTTCTTTTGTGATATAATAAAAAAGAATTGGTGATAAGAACATCATTTTTAATTTTTCCTTATCTGCGGATTTGTATAGACTTATGAAGAAATTAGTTAAGTGAAATATAAAGCAGTAATAGATTAGAAAAATTCAAGAAGATTGCAATATTGTTTTAAACATAACAAAGGCATTAATAGATTAAATCACGTTTTATTTTATTCCTGCTTCCCACAATCGATGCAGAATATCTTTATTTTGCATAAATATCCACAGTCTATTAATAAGTTTATACATTACAAAAGTGTAGTAAAGGTTTGTAATAAAATCTATTACGAACATAACTTTACTAAATATGTTTGTTAATGATACTTTAATTTTACGAACCAAAAGCAGCTACACCGAGCAAGTATACAGTTATTGCTATTTTAAAAAGAGGATTTAATAAGACACCCCTCAAATCATGGTGAAAAGTGTCGTGAAGCAAAGATTTGATAGATTAATGTTTTAAATAAGTTGAATAAATATTATCCTATAAATATAAATATCCAATAATATTCCAAAAATTTGGGACTCTTGAACATTTCCTTGAACAAGGACGTACTTATACATTTAACTTCGAAACCATTTAGTACTCACTTTTCAGTTCCCTGCCTTCGTTAGTGCACGGACCCTCGTCCATCAAACATTTGATGTAATTGGTAAGGACACGTCCGTTCTGGAGGATCCTCTCAACATCGATGTCATCGTATTTATTGGGATATGTGCCAGCGCTTACGACACTTATTACAAGCAGAGCAAGCAGCAAAAGTGAAACTTTCATGTCGCGGACTGCGAACGTAATTCCTACACCGGAAAAGTTCGAACTGGTCTATGAGCAACGCGGAATACTCAAAGTGGTTTGGATTATCGGTAGATTGATTCATAAAATTTTTCCAAGGAAACTTGATTTGCAGCGACTCGTGTGCCTCCGTGAAATCTGCTATTCGCAACTTGCTTGTTCGAACAAGCTACCGAATTATATAGCTGAACCACGAAGGACGTTGGAGGGAGCGGATGAACGTTTACGCGCCCCTCCGTAAACGGTGAACAAGTTGAGGCAGAACAGAGGCGAGGAAAATTAAACCGACTTCGAAACGCGTTAAAAAGTATGAAATAATGTCCATTTTATAAAATATTAAATACAATACTAAATAATATTAAATGCATAATATAATAATAATATAAATAGATATTAAATACAGTACCGCCTCTTTTCGGAGGCGGAGCAAAATTTAAAAAATTTCGACATTGAAAATTACGAAAATCCTTACATTAAGATAATATCTTCCCTTCCCACTTACTGATTTGACCCAACCAAAATTTTCAATTTTCCGCCGCCTCCGATAAAAAGGTACCATTTATAATTTTTTTATTAAAGCCCGCAATGAAAATTTAAAATACGCGTTTTGTAGATGTACGTTAGCTATACACATGCTGAAAATTTCATCGAAATCAGTTGACGCAGAAAAAACGAAACTGCTCAAACTATAATTTTCCCCACGTTTAACAGCTCTTGAGTGGGCTAATCGATTTTGATGAAATTTTCACCGCGTGTATAACTAACATAGATCTATAAAACATATATATTTTAAATTAAGGGCCCAAATAAAAAAATTTTTAAAAATGCTTTTCTTATTTTTGCATACCACCTTGTAAACTGTGATTTTTGAAAAATATTTTTTGCAGATCATTTAGTAAACCAATGCTTCTAATTGCCTACAAAATCGTTTGGTACAATTATAAAAAAAACTTATAATGTTTTAAAGTTCGTTTAAATACTTTCGTGGTTTAATGTACGTGTTATTCGACTCTGTACAGCAACAAACTAACGAGTTTCAGCACCAAAAATGATGTGCTAGACATTACATTTAGATATATCGAATTCTAAAATAATTGCTTATAAGAAACTATCAACGTTTTGGGGTACGTATATCTAACTCTTAATTTAATAGAGTTTCATAAAGTATTAACATATGAATTTAATTGTGATCATTTATTCTACTCCTTGAAATTAAGATCACCGGGAAAAAACATTAATCGGTAGAAATATACATTGCATTGCTCTTTGCTTGATTTTCATACATTCAGCTGACGTGTGAAAACTTTCGTTCACGGTCAGAAACAGTTTTGACACATAAAGTGGATGTCGTTATTGTACCAGTGTTTTATCAATATTTTTTGAATCATCAAAACGTTTGATGACATAAGTTCGATTTTATAATTGCCCGAGGTATAGTAATAATTATGATTGAATATGTCATGTATTTATGGAGTCAATAAATACGCGAAATAAACAACGTTTTTAAAGGAATTAACTATACAAAAACAGAATGGAAAATTTGTCTATTCTTATGATGATTTATCTCATAAATGTCATATACAACACAAAAAGTTGTTATAAATATTATTTGTATGTACGCGATGCATTTCAAACGTTAAATAAATTGAACACCCTAGCTGATAAGTATGATTATACTCAATATGATTATACTGTAATCAAATGATTATTTAATTATCATACGTACTCCGAAATGTCTATGTAATAGCCACATGTATCTGTTTACAGTTATATATGTGTTACATAAACTATTCGGTCGGCAAGAAAGTAAAGTCGGTATTTTAAGGTGAAATAGAGGCCAATTGTTTTATTCAAAGAATGAACTTTAATGAATAAGATATTTTCCTTTTTGTTCCATGATCTTTCGCAAAAAAAGAATAAATAAGAAAATATTTTATTGATATTAATTTTATTAAAAATATTAAATAATTTTATATAAATTTTGAGGAATTATATAATTTTTTAAATTAAAAATAAATAAAATTAATTATTAATTAATTTATAAAATTCATCGTTTGAAGAAAGAAGTTCGATTTTATTTCACCTTAAAATACCAAGATTACTTTCTTGCCAACCCAATACAAGTTTTAAGCGTATTTAACTATTAAGCATACAAAGGAAATTACATTTCAGTTTAATTCGATAAAATATCTAATATCTATGCGGTGCTTGCCCAACCTTGACATTGTTCTCGAAACCATTGCACGGCATGCAGCATGCTAATGATCTATCTCTCTCAGAATATTTTATTCATGTTTATTTTTTATAATATATTTCATTTATTGCTGCATTGTAACTAACGTCCTGTTGCTTATTATAAGAACGAATAATTATTATAATAGTAACGAAAAATAAATGATTTCCAAATGATCTGTCTAGAATTTTATTCTTCTTTATCTAGTAGTAAAAATTGCATATAATATTTTCATTGCGTAATTGTAAAAACTCGCAACTTACACACTAATATAATCCCTGCAGTGATAACTGCAGTGAAAATATGTTCTTTAATTTTTTTTAGACAAACGAAACAACATCTACTGAAATTCTATAAATATTATGTATAAGAAGAATATATTTTATAAATCGATCATGCTTGACACAACGAAAGGAATTAAAAATGGCACAATATACAACGAAGCAAATAAAATATACAAGATTGTTTTGATATTATTCACTTCTTCTAATTATACATTTGACGCATCCGTTTCGACATGACAATCATGAAGCTGATTAGAATGCAGGGTGTATTACGGTTTCAAACAACTTCATCATTCCTCCGTATTGCGAAAAACCAAACGTAGGCTCGAAACTTTCTACACCTTGTCCCTTGATCTTCCCATAGTTTCTAATTCTAGTAACGGAACTTCCTTTGTATTGGAATATATTTGTCTTCGGAATTTAAAATTCCAAAAACTGTTTCAAATTTTTGTGGTCTGCATATATTGTTATTGATAATCTACTCTACTGTTTTATTAGGAGACATTAACATTAACAAAAGGTAATACTCGTGAACATATGTACGTTACATAAAATTACAACAAAGAATATGTGTCGAAGAAGAATTAATAATTATTTCTTAGTGACGACTAATAATTTTTAATCTTTTATACAGGGTGCTCCGAAATGTTCGAGTTTCTTGAAAGGGGCGACTTCTGAGGCCTGGAATCGACACTTTCATTTGCAAAAATATCCGCCTCGGTTTTGTTAATGTAAAATGATCTGAACATCTGTTCCTACGGTATCTATATATACTTTTTATTTATTATCTTATTATATCTAGGTATACTTTTATTTATGAACCAAACGACTTCAATTTCTCTGTAAAAATTGCAATTTTTACTACTTTTGATCGTTTATTATTCGTAAACCTATTAACTAATTTCAATGAAATTTTCACTGTACGTATATGTAATTGACATAGATCTAAAAACGTATTTTTTAAATTTCCAATATAAGCCTACATAAAAAAAAGTTATAAAATGCAACGTTTAGTATTTTCTCTGCAATACCGACAACTTGCAATTTTATTCAAAAATTTTTGTTTGTTTGTTTGTGCAGCAAACCAATTGTTCTAACTTCCCAAAAGATTTCAAATCGTATGGTCCAATATTAAAAATGTTGTCATATTTATAAGGGTCAATAAAATTCGTGTCGTCTACAATGTAATTTGTAAAAATGCATGAATACCAAGAGGATATAGTCACCATTATCAAAGTCTTTCGATAATTGCTTTCAGCTAATGAGTTCGAAAGTGTAATTAACGAGGGATGAATGTTACAGTCCCTTTACCCATAAGAATTATCCAGGAGGGAGTAGAATATAAAAACGAATTCCGAAATGTGAAGTATATTAGTTTTGTTTTGACTACATCTTCGAGTGCATAGAACAGAACTAAAACGCTCGTTCGTTTGAAAATACAGGAACTAATTAATAATCGCGACGCAAACATGAAACTTCAACACTGTTTTCTTGTAACTTTACTGGTTTTTGCGAGTCTCGTTCAAGCGCAAGATGGTATATTGCACCTCATGAGTAACAAATATTACTTACAAAAGCAAATCAGTTGCGTGCTAGATCAGGCACCGTGCAATGCTGTAGGAAAAGCAATTAAAAGTAAGTACAAGCAGTTTTTCACGACGAATAATTTGGTTGGTTGTCATTTATGTTGGTTTCATTTATGATGACCAGCGCGCGGAAGTTATAAAAATATTAAATTACGTAAACGATAATTGAACAGGAACATTCATTGAACTAATACACAATTGAAATAACATATTAAAATAATATTTCCTTTAATGTAAAATAGTAAATGCTCGTACTAATTATTTATGAAATGATCTCTGAAAATATATTTGTATTTTCTGCTTGATGAATGTTTGAAGATCTGTATAATTTTTTCCGTAGAAATGTTGCCGGAAGCATTGAACAACAATTGTCGCCGATGTACACCGCAACAAATGGAGTATGCAGAAACACTTATGGCGTTTATGCAACAAAATCATCCGAATGAATTGCAATCAATCATTAAATATTACACGCCAATGCAATATCGTAACTATTGATGTATAATTTACTGATCTCAACAGTATTTGTATCTGCAAAACTCACGAGCATGGAGATTAATTATCGAATAAAATGCTTGCTGTTTTAATCTTTAAAATAAAATAAATAGAATATAAACAAAAACAATGAAAACATGCAAAAAATTTTTAACGGGACCACCCCGCGGAAATACTCTACAAAATGTAGAAGGTTTCGTTTGGTCAGTAACAAGTAAAGATTATAATGAAAAAAAATGTGTATATATAATAGCAGACAAAATAATTATAAATATGATTGTTTTCTGTGAATATGCATTAGTACATACATTAATACATATTTTGTATTAATAATGACTTTATTTACACTTAATTACATAATATACATATTATACTTATTACTGTTATAATAAGCCTAATCAATTCTATTATTTAATGTTATACCACTAAAGCATGTTACTGCTGTGGTTTCCAAGGTTGGATCTTTGGTGGTACAGTACTGTAAGGCATATAAGCGCTATTGGTACCAGATAAATTTTGTGTATGTTTGGCCATCCACTTATATTTTGGTCGCGTAGGGTCTCTGTGCGGTGGTAAATCTGTTTTATAATGTAACCAACCGAACCATTCAGCTGGTACTTGAGAAGCATCATAGTCCATACCATATTTATCTGCGTATACTACCCATCTGTTGGTACCTAACATATAGTAAACATGGAAAGCATGTTTTTAAAAATATTTGTACTGCTACAATATGTGAAAAGTTATAGATAAACTTATAATGTTATTACTGTTATTAAGAGCATCTTGCTCTTACTAGAAGCTATTATATAAAAATGATTAAATAGTCATTGTGTGTGTGTGTGAAACTACTTTAACACACTCATGACCAGCATTTATTTCAGTAATAGCCTTTGTAATTACAATATTCTTTTAAACATCTTCTTGCGAAATATAAAAAGAGGATACTATCACAGAAAATTTACCAGTTCTTAGAATATCATGATATGCATTAGAATTACAAGTAACCACTTGTACAAAATAATTTGATTTCCTTCAAGAACATGCTAAGTGCCTAAGTCTTTTACTCTATAATTTAAAAATTATAGGTAGACTTACAAAATTACATTAAATAATACATCATAGTATTATTATATATTATTACTAGACTGCGGATTTTATGCATTTATGATAAAAATGAATGGGTATAACTAGAAACAGTAGGAAGACTAAATGAACAAAACATTTTATTTTGCACAAAGATCCGCAGTCTAGTTATTACAAATCTGTGGATTTTATAATTTTACAACTACAGTGAATAAGTAAAATATAAAACTATAAGAAGTTTAGATAAATTTCTGAGAACTCTTATATCATGTTATATCTTGTTACAATTGTTAAAAGAGACAGCAGATTTTTATGTAACTTCTGTTCCTAACAATTCAGTTAGGATGTTCTTATTTAAATTTTGCATGAAGACCCGCAATCTAATGATTACGTATTGCTATGAATTGTATAAGAAGGAGTAAATTTTCTTACAACTACATTAAAGATATAAGTATTGTAACATTTCTATAAAGTAACTTACTGTAAAAGTACGAATTATTTTCATAGTACTTGTTGCCATCTGAATCTACACCTACCAAGGTTCCAGCTTTTATTGAATCCGTCCTAAAACATTTCAACATAGAAGAATATATTATAATGCTTTTACATACTTGTACAAAAATGAGCGAGTGTTTATATTAATAAAGTGGACTTATTAAAGTGGAGACTGTTGTTAGATTCATAAGCAAGAAATTCCTATAGAACTTTTGCAAAGAAATATTGATATAAATTTAATCGTAATTAATATTTAATATTAAAATAACCTGTATATAGTCCGTATGGACTTCAAAATACCCCCATTGGCTTGTATTACTTGAAAAAATTTGGCGATTTTATCTAACCCCAATTGCTTCGCCATATTTGTTTCTGACTACCAGAGAAAATTCAGACTACCCTGAACTATATAGATCTTAAGATATGTATGTAACATAATTCAAATGCGTAATAAACTAATTTTACAACCAAAATTTATACAATTTCGTATTATCATTTGTTGTGTATTTTTATATCATATATATTTATAGTACAGCTGTAAAAAATATTTCTATTCTGTAGAAGAGTGCCTAAAGTTTTTCTTCTTGAAAATAATAAATATTCTTTCTATAATTATAGAATAGTAACATTGTTATTTTAGTAATGGAATGAAAAACTAAATTTTGTAAACGTTTTATAACTGACATATTCACATCATAGATCGTTGGAAACAACCTTTATCTGCGTTGAGAATTGTCATTAAGCATTGCGATTGCGCACGCGGGAATATTCAAATACTTTGCTTTGTTCATGTATGTATTTATTTTTTTTAAATTAATGTTCTAAATTTAAATAGAATTATATTCATGTCCAATGATTTACAAATGATACGATAAATTGTTACACATATTGTTCGCTACATTTCCAAGTATAGTTCTTATGTATATTTAAATAACGTAGTTATTATAATAACTGCGAATTAATTTCTTATTTGTATCCTGCTCTTTCATATTAATAATATTAACAGAATATAAATATATTATACTAACATTTAACATTAAAATAAATGGTATACTTGAATATTGCATAAAATTAGTATTGCTTTTATTATTAATTGTTATTATTGTACATATTATAATTATATATTATTATACACATTATTGTTTCTAATATTTTTGTTGTAATTTCTCATTGCCAATTTGAACAAAATATTATTATTGATTCGTACTTCTTACTTCTAATAAATACGCATGTTTCCAGTAAGCAAAATGCTCGATTTTAGACGGACATCTGTGCGCGCATAAGTAGCGCTTTCTGCTGGCAGAAAGGCTGGGCATCTGCCCGGCAGAAGCTGACGGTAGAATGCTGGCAGAATGCTGACAGCTCGGTCCTGAATTTCTGCTAGCATTCTGACGTCAGCTTCTGCCAGCATAATGTCCGCCATCTGCTCGCTAAACTGTGCTAGATATCTGCTCGAGACGGCCTGGCTGACTGGGCTATTAATTTCTTTGAAATCAAAATAAAATTCTCAAAACGTCGCAATTAATATATTAAAAAATTGCTTTCAATTAAATTGATCGAACCGGTGCGCCAAAAACATCAACTTCGTTTAAACACACGATAGACAAATAAAAAGAAAAGTTAAAATAAAATTCTATTTCGGTTTTGTTAATGTACAGCTATTGGAAAACGTAAAGGTGTACAATTTAATAGATATAAAGTTACTCCTGTTTTAGGAAACTAATCATAAAAAACCGTTTTAATCACTGAAATCGTAAAATAAATCGTAGGGCAAAAGTTAAATGCGTTGCTGCATTGATTTATTTTATATTAACAGTAACAAAAATATCTTATTCCATGTTATATAGCATTACTTTAAGAAACAAATGTTGATAAGACCCAGAGGAATTAAATACCGAAATAGAATACTGGAATAGTTCATTGTTATCTCATTGCCGGTATACTTGCATATGCATTGTATAATTCCGCCGCAACAACACTTTTGTTTAACACTGTACGCATGACAAACGTATTCAATCATTAAATTTAATTATCAACTGCGCGTCTATGAGGTCAAGGTTTAGCAGACATTGATCGGAATATTGGCGACTGAAGTTTAATTTATTCAGAATAATTTCAGTTCGACCTGTGTGTAAACGATAAACACGTGCTTCAAAGCACGTCCCAATACCGCCTTGAAAACAAATAACCAACAGCAGCTCTAACAGTAACCTATATTTTTTAGATAATTTTATAAATGCGCCGAGGAAATGCTATTTATAAAAATATATCGAATCCATTAATGCCAAAGCTACAACGATCTAATCGATATAATTTCATACACACTTATTTCACCTCTTCAATCTGCTAAATTCATTTACAAAATGTTCACTTGACAATATTTACACTTTCAACATCAAATCACATCTGATATTGCAAATTCGATCGGTAGTCAAACAATATATAGCTTCGATAATAATCGTGTTAAAGAACTGAAAATACAAATTATACGTTTATGCAAATGTCATCGGCAGAGAGCATAGAACCAAAACCTAAGATAAAAAAATCGAAAAGAAACGTGTCGCGGAATGCATCTCTAGAATCACAATTAAGGAAAGAGGCCGAAGAAGCGGAAGCAGCAAAGAAGAAAGCGGCAAAGTTAGCGGCGCAGAGAAAGAAAGAAAGAGAAAATGAGAAAATACGGAAAATGTTCGTTTCCAGAGAGGACCCGTATGAAACACCCTTAAAATGGTGGGAAACGGATCATGTGAAATACGCGTAAGTCACAGATCCGCTGATGTTTTTATGCAAAATTACAGATTATCAAAAAATGCCAGAGTTGCGTAAAGATATAAGGAAAATTCGAAATAATACTGGAACCACATGAGTATAATAAAATGTTTATATAACCGCAAAGTCTTTGTTATAATTGTATCAACAAGACTCATTGGTAAATTGTAGTTGTTTTGTTTTGAGAATGTTAAACTTCATCCGAATATTACCAAGTGTAAGTTTTACAAAATATAATTCATTTTTTTACGAAATATAATTCAATCACCTATTTAAATTTAGAAAATTCTGATGAAATAAATAATGATTTTTATTCAGTTAAACGATCTAATATTTTTCCTGGTACATTGTATTATTTTTAATATAATAGGAATATAATATTCAATATTATTTAATATAATAGGAATTTTGAATCATATACTCCAGGATCCCTTCTTAATTGTCGTTGTATTAAACTAGGAATAGACAAACAGAGTTTTACCCAAAATCGCCAGATTAAAACTTGTGTCCCCACTCTATCTTCCCCTTCTACGACCTTATTCTCCCCACTTTTGTCTCTATCGTGCATACTGGCGGAAGAAGAGCAACTCTTTCCCCTAAAGTGCTCCCTCAGCTCATCTAGCGACTCTGATGATAACAGCTAAAATTACGAAACGTATTACTAGCTTCTACAGGACGATCCTGCAAATTAGATACTTCAATGTTTCTTTAAAATTGCTTGTATTTGCTCTTGCAGAATAAATTACCCACCCGTGAAATCATACCTAGATGATGTAATGGGTTCTCATATTGTACGATTTACCGATCGAAAATACATGCAAGCTCTCGCCAGCAATATCATAAGACATCGAGAGGAACAACAAAATGTGCGGATAGAAGAAAGAAAGGTGAAACCGCCATCGATTGTATCTCGGTTGATGGAAGCATCTTATAAAACGCTCACCGAAATTAGGAAGCAGAAAGGCTATACCAAACTTAAGCTTTATTTGTAAACAAAACATATGCATAAAACGAAGACAACAAAAAAATCGAAACTATAAATATTGAAGGATGAAACAAGGTATGTAATTATAAACTTTGTAAGATATAGAAATTGAAATAAAA
Source organism: Lasioglossum vierecki (assembly GCA_028455595.1). Lineage (NCBI taxonomy): Eukaryota > Metazoa > Arthropoda > Insecta > Hymenoptera > Halictidae > Lasioglossum > Lasioglossum vierecki. The sequence continues at coordinate 9,523,474 of CM052344.1, read as the reverse complement.
ATGTAACAAATTAATGTATCGAGATCAAATTTTTTAAAACACCTACGGTCTAATTTAATTGTGTAAAATGTGCAACTATTTTATAAAGTTATGAGGGTTAAACCAAATCCTGTTCAACTTGGTAAAAGTGAATATAGAGTAACTATCGATGAGGAAGGAAAGGTAAGGTGGCTTGAAAGTTAGGGAAAAAGAGTACGTTTGTTGTTATATGCAGCTGACGTGTTGATAATAACAAAGAATGCGAAAGAGATCGAGAGTATGGCAAGAAGAATTGGAAAAATACTTCGACAAAAATACGTTCGAGATCAACGCACGGGAAACAAAAATAAGAAGAGTTAGAAAGGAAGGTGAAAGGCAAAAGAAGATAAACTCGAAGTGGAATAAGAAAACACCAGGAGAAATAAAGAAAACGAAATACTTAGATAGGTACATATCTTTCTAAAAGAAGTTAATATTTTTGGAAAAATATAATGAATTGCTGGTTGCTATACCTAACTGTTTAATTTAAATATTATATTGCCTATTATTTATATGATACAATGTTGGTTTGCAGTTGAAATTTCTGTTTGACACGATTATTTTAAAATTTATTAATTGACAATGGAGGATTGGCTAGCAACATTACTAATATCTATAGAACTGACTACCAACATTATTAACGACCATGCCTTCAATTATTCCTTATAAATTGTCACGATTATATGTGATTGCTGGAACTTGAGCTTTTATGAAAAAGTGAGGCCAGCAGGCCATATTTTACTTCTTTAAGATCTTTCGGATGTTCGCTTCCAATGTAGATGTTTTTATTACCTGGGACTTCAACGAGAATACTATCATGTTCACTGTGATCCTCCTTTACTGGAAGTTCTGCTTCTGAAAAATTGTTTAAACATTTATGTAACTTATAATAATATAATCCGAATATATAACTCACGAATATATTACAAACGATTACGATTAATCCTTTGTTTAGTATATGAAAAACATATATGCATACATGTCATGCACATATATACTCATCAGAATTAATAATTTTAACTATTTCCTCACATATATTAATTTATATAAGTTATATTAATATTAATTTATATAATTTATATATATATATATATATATATATATATATACATATATTATCAAAAATTGAAGTATTCTCTGAAACGGATTTGGTTCTATTTTAATTAATTTTGTCATTAAAGAATAAGTTTTGATAGATTACAAAAATCGAAAGATGAGTTTTAATAAGTGAGACTAATGAAAAATAGATTCAAACAAATAACTGGAGACTTACCAAGAATTTCATGATCACTTGGATCAAGTATAAGCGTATCCCACGAATGTGACAATGATGACGGAATTTTTATTTTCGGCTCGGGAATATGTTTATATTCATAGTGTGACCATCCATGTGAAGTCAAACTACCACTAAACATAGTATCTCTCATTATTGAATTATTGATAAATATGTAAGTTACATGTTCTGTATATAATATCATTTCAAACAAACCAAAACGAAGGAATGTTTATTTAAAATCTTATTAAATTTTTATTGTTATGTGCTTGTAAATTGATATGAAAAAAGTTTAAATTACCATGATTATAAATATAATTATTAAAATTTCATTTATATTTTAATAAAGGCACTTGAAATTTCGTGCTCAAATATAAACGTACTGAAAAAGTTCGTCCAGTTCATGCTTCTTAGGAGCTTTTGTGTATGATCCAGATAACGGATGCACCACTGGATAGTAATGCGTATGATAATGATGTATTCCGTAAGGCTTCTTTTTCGATTCTAATTTATCCTTTAACGAGTCGAGGATATTTGATAAAAGTTTCTTATGACTGAAACATAAATATCTTTTCTATAACACATTTCGGTACTAACATTAACCCATTGCACTCCAAAAAAAATTGTTATTAGTGTTGCGCGATTTCTGAAAATTAAAAATATTTTTCAAATTCTACTTTTAAGCACATATGCACTAGAGGTGTAATTTTGTATGTACAATTTATATTTCACGTAAAAATTCAAATTTAAATTACTACATAACGGAGTACAAAAGGTTAAAATACATAATTTTAAATTTGTAAAACTGATTATTAGACTGCGGACTTCATGCATATACAAAAATGGATGGATGTGATTTAAAACAGTAAAAATATTAAGACAATTTAAGAACGTCCACATCTTGTTTTTAACTTATTAAAATTGTTCGAGTTAGAAAGGAATTTTTATATGTTTTCAGTGTTTTATAATCAACGAAGAAAATTTTTATTTTGCATAAAGATCCACAGTCTATTCATTATTGTACAGTATTTCGAACGAAAATGGTACGCAAATTAGCAGTCAAGGAAACAAGTCTCTATTATTTTAATAACAATTTTATATGCATGCGCGTCTACAAAAATAAAACTGAAAAAATCTCTTACTAGTTAAAGAAGAATCCCTCACCCGACGTAACCAACAGTATCGTTATAAGTAAGGTGAACTAGAAATTATAAAAACAATTATATATGATACTTAATTCTATATAGAGCTGGTTCGTTATGCTTAAATTTAATTTTTCGACGCGGTAATTGCACTTTTACAAACAAAAAACATACTGCTCCAAATGATGGAATTTTTTCAGACACATACCGTGACAGTACTGATCGATATTTTAGAAAAATAATAAAAGAGATCAAAATTTCATTAGTTATTTAAAGCAATTGGAAAACTTTCTACTCTTTCTACCAAAAGCAGATAATAAATTTTATCTATTTTATTTTCTTTACTATTATTAATTATAACCAGTAGTATTGGCTTAAAAACCAGTACCTAGCTTTCTAACGCTTTCACTACTGTAGAAGAGACAATCTCTTAAATAAATAATATAAACATACGAATACGAACCATTATTTCCAGCAAAAATATAATAAATAAATAAAATATTTGACACATGACGAAATCCAAATATTCGGAATATTCTTTAAATAAAATATTATTTCAAGAATTTATTGTTTTTAAAGTTTCACCCATATTTTAAAATAAATAAGAATTTGTTGCTATTTAACACGTTGACTCCGAACGATGAGAGTTGTTAATAATTATTATTAGTAACTTGATAATGGAGTTTGCACCATACACTGTAATTTAGTTCATTTCGAAATGAACTATTTAATTTATATTCGGTACCACTATAATTTTATCAATAGCGCCGGTTACCGGTGACCATCACGGCAGCCAACGTGTTAAAAAACTATTTTACCCAACTCTGGTTGCAACTATAGTTACAAGAGAAGGAGAGGAAAATTATCAAATACTTTTTCCAATTGCGATAAATAACCAACGTCTATATAAACATATTTAGAAGCACACTTTTGCGTATAATAACGATTTACTTGCAACAACATTTCCGTCTTCATGGTAACGATATAGTTCCCAAACAGGAACGGGTTGCTTACTATATGATTCGCGTGACGAACTGAGAATTCCGATAAACCAGGATGCTCTTATATCTCTACCAGCTAGCTCTCTTTTCCCGACTGCCTCGGGGACCGTAGTTTGGTTTTATTCTCATCGAATCATGTTAGATCTCCCGACATTGCCTAGGAAACCCAATCATGCACACGTACCTCTAACAAGTTTCCTCTACTTTCAAATCAAAGTAAGAAATATTTGCGTAACAATTCTCGAAGTAACATAATTTAAATCAATACAAAATTGTATCAAGATAAATGAAACGATCACATTATTTGTATGCAATAACATGACTTTCTTTTTATAAGGATATAGAGGGCAAATTTATATATTTATATATAAATTACATGTATTATATATGTATATAATTTATATATATATATATATAAATTACATATATAATATACAATTACATATAATTATATTTATAATTTATATATAGAGGTCAATATTTTATAAGGACAAAGAAATATATATAAAGAAAAGTATTAGGCAATTCTTAAACAATTTACAAACAGACAGAAAACTATGAGGAATTATTACTGCATGAATATGTTAGGTTTATTAATTCATACATTTTGTTAGCTGAAATAACAGGTCAGTTCGTAATCATAATAACATTTTGATGTCTCATTTGATAAAATTTAAAAAATAATGACAAATATTATTGTTACGATAATGTACAGTGGATCGAAAAAGTATTTCGAGTAATCTGTGATAATTAAGTAAAGAACAATAGTAGGAAAATAATTCTTTTTTCGGTGTACATTCGTGTCCCCACTCTAAATACATCCCCCCACTCTTCCACCGCGGCCCGGACACGTGACGCGTTCCAATGTCACGTGACTTTGGTACTGGCAGAGAGAGAGGGGAACTTTTTCCCCTCAATTCGTGCTTTCCTCATCTGGCGACTCTATGTACATTGCTTATTGCCTTCCAGATATTTTCACGTAATGTATCGGGTGGGAAATTGTAGACCCATTTTTGCTAAAAATACTATAAATTGAAACCTCTGTAAAAACAAAGATCTCTTGGTGTACCTTAATATTGTAACTTTAGCAGTACACGTATAATTCAAAGCTTAATAAAACTATCTCCAAAAGATGTTCAAATTAATTGTTAATTCATTCACTAAACAAATTTTTAATGTTTTTAAATATGGACCGTCTTCGAGCAAACAGAAGTCTCAAGCTTTAAAACGACACCAAACTCATTGTTGTACTATTTTGTTCAACGAAATGATCGCATTTTAAATATCGATGATTTTTCCCTAACCGGAAGTGTTAAAATATTTTTCAGAGTTCTTTAAAGAAAAAATATTGTGCTTAGAAAATAAAATATTTGTTGCACATTATACATTAAAAAGATTATTATTTCTTATAATGCATTTTGTACTTTTAAAGATAACACACACATCTTTTGTGTAACAATTTCTCCTGAGCCGACTCTTTTGTAGTTTCTTGGGCGATCAGAGTTTTATTGGAATGATCGTAAGTGAAATGCAGAGTTTACTTTTTCAAACCAGACTCGATAAGCGACAATAATAAATAATACCTTTGAACCAGATCAACTTGTCCGTTGACTGTTCACTTTCGCTTCTATGGCAATGATCTTGAAAGATACAATAAGGATAAAATGAAAACGCACGCACGTAAGGAGGACATGTAGAAGACAGAAATTTCGAGCACTTGGAAGACTTGGAAGTTTCCTTTCGTTCTTTCAAATCTTTCGAAGCTTCGGAAAAATTGCTCGCACACCTCTAATAACTACCTCCGTATTTTTTTCAAAATAAACAGTTAGTCTAATAATTTTAATGTGGTAGAAATAATGTATCAACACTAATGTATTAACACTCTGATGTTTTAAATCGGATACACAAACCGAATATACGTATACTGTCCATTTTTCCATTATATTAGTTATCACAATTGATAAAAAACAGAATCTTTGACTGACACCGATTATAAAAATGACATTTTTGTGAATCCTAATCGCAGTGTATTAAACACATCGTATATTATATTCTGTGTTCATTTAGAGGGCGAAGTCGTAAAGATAATCATACGTTTGAGTCGTTTTATGGCAAATAGATTGATTGAAAAGAAAATCTTGACTTCGCGCAAACTTCGTCTTTTCGTCACAACATTCCCATTACTCTTTCGGAGAAAGCTTCGTAATTAACGGGGAAACATCAGTTTAGTAAAATTTAAAACATAGAATTGTCATGATTGAAAATCAGAATCAGAAAAGAAAGTTGAAATATGTGATATACCGCATATCGCTTACCCTTGAAGAATGCAATTTGTCACACACCTTTCTCCTTTATCGCCTCATCTCAACATATTTAGATAAATCAAAATAGTTGAGCATCGTTGAGACACTTATTTCTTCTTGTTACTCTTATTTGCCTCGGAGAATCGAGAAAGTGAAATAAGCATCAGCAAAAATTAAGCGCGTAAGTTTTTTGCAAAGTAAAGAATTTTTCGATAGAATATACAATTGTAAAATTGATTGTAAATTGAATTTACAATTCTGACAAATTACAGAAAATGTTAAAGTATAAATTATATTGTTAATCAATCACAGTATTGGTTCATCAATTAGACATATATTAAGAGATAAAAAAAATTAATAAAAAATAGATAAATAAAATGTGTTTAAAATGGCATCCACGTGTCGGGAACTTTCTCCATTCAGTAAAATAGCGCGTTAACGTTAACTGAAGTAAGTTCATTAAATTGTAGATAATAACTTTAAACGAAAGTTTACTCCAGTGAGAACATTTGTTTTAAGTTTATTTCGCGTTGAACAAAAGGACATGGTGCATGCGATACCTGAAACCAGTAATCGGCGATGTATAGTAATGTGAAGATAAATACTTTCTCCTGTTACTATAGATATTGTATTATTAATTAATATACATGTATAACATGTACATATAAAATATACACATATGCACAAAATTCGTAAAAATGAAGCTTACTCGTCTTCCTATTATTCATTTATATATTTAATTAATTATACATTTATACGCCATCCAAATTTAAACATGAAATATTATTATTCCTGCGCGAAACTTAAAAAATTGATAAGTCAGGTATAAGACAAGTATATATATATGTATTGATTGATGAATTTTATTACAAACGATTATTAAAAAAGAACCGCAACAAAAAATAAATGATGGTTTACTTACTTTACAATTAAAATTATTCATCTTATTTATAGATTAGTTTATATCGTGCGTGTATGGCATTGCAAGATCCAACAATAATTAAGATTAAATTAAAATATATTAGAATAGAAATTATTTCAATGAGAATAATTATAATAAACGGTTAATCGTACATGCAATCACAGAACTAATTTCAAATAATCTCATGGAGCCCAATTTGAAAAATACTAAAGAAAATGTGAAAACACGAATTTTTACGTCTATTAATTTAAATTAAAATAACATACATCGAAATCACGCGTACTCGTACGAAAATTGAGTAACCGAAAACATAATAAAAGAAGGAGAACAGGTAGAATAAAGTTGCATTTAAATATCTTCACTTCTAAATTATTGAAGTAGATGGCGCATCTGATCAGTAGATCCATTGGCAAGTAGTGAAAATCTTACATACATACTTAGTCTATAATATTTTTCAGTAAGTAGAACCCAGTAAATGGGAAGACATCGTGACGATATTTTCGATGAAATACGTATATACATATATTGACGAGCCGCCTCGTGACACGCAATATTAATTAAAGTTAACTAGCCAGTGAACCTGTTCCGTCTATGACACTTAAAGTGCGTAATTCGTTGTGTGCTTTCAAACTTCCTCTCTCGTTTCAGAATCTTTCGTTTCTTTATACATTTTTAACACTCGCTTGCTGTATAAACATTCGGTCATAATCGTTAATAATATATTTCATGAATAACGACAGACATTAACCGTGATTTCTCGTTTAAATATCATCTTTTAATTGGCTGAGTAACTGACACAGCACAAGTCGATATGTCGATTAATATACAACGCACCTAATGCACCTCGTTTCTTTCGGTAAGTATACTGAAGTATACTCAGTAGTGCATGTGCATGTGCATATCGAGTACAACGCAATGCTCGCGATCAGTTCGACGGACATTCGTGGTTTGTTGTGACAAGTGCCAATGTTCCGTTAGAAAATACACAGAGCGTTCTACCGTTGCCTAAATTCATGTAAACAATCATTTATTTCGTAATTCATAGGTACGCGAATTATATATCGACGTATAAAACTTGCACGTCTTTATGGGCGTATACATTTACGTCAATACGTACATTACGTTCAGAAGCATTTCTTTTTTGCAACATAAATTTATTTACATAGTCATATGCGCAGTTTCGCAAATTCGAGAATTGCTTTTATACGTTTCAATCTTCTGTCTTTGTATTTCGTTTCCTGACATTACAATTTACCAATGTTACAGTCACTTGTGCGAACCACGCATTTACAAATATACAAATGATAACCTTATACAATTTAAAAATATCGGTTATTCATTTGTGCAAAACAGTTGTGATGTAATTGCACTTCTACGTGATTAAGAAAATAAAGAAAATTGATGCTCGTGCAGTTTTTATTTAGGTTATCTCAGAAATTAGCGATATTGAAATTTATATATATAATATATAAATATATAAATACTCTTTCTATCTTACACAATTTATAAATATTTTTTCTACATGCTGCGATTTTCTGTAACAACGAGCGATAGTTATAAATACCCAACATTTATCTTGCAAAAAACTTGAAGATATTTGTAATTCTACAATTATTTTGTAAAGTTTGAGAAACAATAATTATAAACTGAATCTTGCCAGTAAAATGCGATACCTGCTTTATTTTCACATATGCTAACAATGTATGAAGTGTGAAAAAGCGATAAGAATTTGATGCAATGTTTGTAATTTTGCGAGTTTCATTATAACCAACTAAACTAGCAATTGTCATCAGTTAACGATAAACATACTCTTCTATAACACATAATTCTATACTGTATAAGTTGATTAAGAATGGACATTTAATATAAATAAGGCTATAATTTCTTTATATGAGAACGGTTTTACTTACAAATTGCAAGTAAATGTGACATAAGTCATGATATCGTTAAAGAAATAAAGAAACTGACAATCGCTTTTATTTGTTATACATTTTTAAAAGATGCTTCTATAGAATGAAAAATAATGGAAAGTCTTGCTAATAGAATAAAATACATACCATGTACTATTAAAAATATACAAATACACCAACTATAATTGATTTACATATTACAGGAGTCAGAATATCAAAACAAAGTGCATTAGTAAAATTTTACTCAATTCTATTTCAGATTTTAATTGGAGTATGCCCCAGCGTTTGTGGAATTCTGTTGCAGTCTCCTCAATCATAAATGCTAAAAAATGCCGCCAAAACAAAGAAAAATAGCTATAATGGGTTACAGATCCGTAGGTAATGAAGCACATTATAATTGAGATTTTCAATTTCTTTTGACTAAGATTAATCAAGAATTTTTGATAGCCTATTATTTTTATGGTATATGTAATCTGTAATGTATCTTTCAAAATATGATGGAATTTAACATCCATATATTCCACGTATGTATTATTTAATGTATAAGGTGATATCTAAACGTGTGATGACCCATCTTTAAACATATTTTAAATATTTCAAGTTAAATTTTTACTAATAGTTTTATATTTAATTATAATTTTTCATATTTATTAACATGTGTTCTTTAATCTATTTTAATAGGCAAGTCGTCACTGAGCATACAATTCGTCGAGGGACAGTTTGTGGATTCATATGACCCTACTATAGAAAATAGTAAGAAGTCCATGTATCATCTTACTCGCTACTTCAAAGATTTGTAATGACACTGTTAGTAGTATTTTCTGCACATTCTGTTCATAATTCATGCTGTAAACAAGCAATAGATTTATAAAGATTTATTACATAATGGACAGGTCTTTTATATGATGCAGTGTAACACGATAAGAGAATTAAAACTACAAGTTTTTAATGCTCTTATAAAATGATTGGTTATCAACTTTTTCGAATAAAATGAATATGACGTGTACATTTGATGCATCTAGATATTTTCAACAAAAAATATTAAAATTGATTTTCATCTAACAGAAATATTATTTTAAATGAATATAATGTGTCGTACTCTATTAATAAAAATTAATTGTTAAAATGCAGAAAGTAAGTAAAAAAGAAAACATTTAATAAAATGTATGTATTTCTTTTATTATTTGCTTCACTGTTTCTCATTTTAATATATATTAGCAAGAGAAGCTTATTGTTAAATATACTTGAACATTTTGATTTTTAGAAATTAATTTTATAAATTTAGTTCACAGTGTACTTTTTCATTCAATAACTTTAATGTGTATAGCTATAAATGTTGTTTATTTTTATAAAATTATTGTATTAATAGAAAATTTCTTAATAACTGTTATTGCAAGTAATGCCTTCTATTAGCAAAAACTGAAATATTGGTTCAAAACTTTTTATATTGTCTGACTTAAACAATTCAAATTATTCAGAGCATGTGGATAAAAAAGTACTATTAACAAATGACATGAAATTTTATTATGGCATGTATGCATTATTAACGATATGCATGTGAAATTTAAATTAGTGATATGAAACTCCAATATCCTTTTTACGATTTTTATTTAATATAACTGAATCTATTTAATGCAGTTAGTACCATACATCTTATTGTTAAAATCACTTCTAAATATATTTTTCCTTTTCTTAATCAAGCTTTTAAATGGATATTTTCTTTGTGTAAAAGGAATTCTATCGAATCAAGATACTATCAATTTAAAAATTTTAAATTACAATAAAGGATGTAGGTTCTACTGACTTCAACATTATTTATGTTCTAATTGAATTGATGTTTATGTTTTAGCATTTACTAAAAGCACCCGAGTAAATAGCCAAGATTATGAAGTTAAACTGGTAGACACTGCAGGTCAAGATGAATATAGTATATTTCCGACTCAGTATTCGATGGACATTCATGGATATGTTCTCGTATATAGTATAACCAGTGCAAAAAGTTTTGAAGTTGTACAAATAATTTATGACAAATTATTGGATATATCAGGGAAAGTCCAGTACGATATCTTATACTTATTTTGGTTATATAACTTTTCTTTAACATGACGCATTTAATATATTCTTGCTTTGCGCATTTCAGTGTTCCAATCGTATTAGTAGGAAATAAAACGGATTTATACGTAGATCGAATGATAACGACAGAACAAGGTAAGCGATTGGCAGACTCTTGGCGTGCAGCTTTTCTAGAAACCAGTGCAAAACAAAACGAGGTAAGTTTATTTAATTACTCTAATGTTCTGCAAATTTAACTTTATCTATCCTTTTATCTTTTTTTCTAGTCTGTCGCTGATATTTTTCATACGTTATTGATCGAAATTGAAAAAGCGGATGGAAATGTACAAGAAAAATCTAATTGTATTATTTCCTAAATTATATTAGCTGAAAATATAATTATAATGCGATGTAAATGTATAAAAAAAGAAGTGGCAAAATTGGCATTATAATAATACTCGTCCAAAAACAAATTAACTGTAATAATATAAAAAATATAAACTGGCAAATTTGAAACAATATCTTTCCTTGCTGTATAAGTTATGAATAAGTTAAAAATATTATAAATATTATCTCCGAATATATACACTGTAGACTGTATTTAAAAAATTTTATCATTTTTGGTTTTATAACTATTATCTTACAAAAACAAATATCACTGATCTTGATTACAATTATTAATATAAATTAGTGTAGCCATATTTTAGAAAATATTTTTCAGCAAAAATTGATTGTTAATTTCAATTTATTTTATGTAGCCTCTATTCAAGATGTTCATATTTTTCCATTAATGATAAAATAAACTATAATTATGAAATTCGTAGCTCAGCAAATATTTTACTTTTTATATCGCACTATCCAATGTAAACATTTGTTTAAACAAATTTAAAAATTTAGTTGATATTTTTGAGAAAACAATAATGGGGTAAAAAAATTCATTAAATAATTATTATATTTTTATTATATGTATAATGTCTATTATTTCAATCACATTTCTATTGTTTTCTATTGTTCAAGTTTTGTTTCGTGGTATTATCAAAGGGTATGCACAGTTTTAAGAAATTTAATGAGTAATAAGTTAGATAAGTTTTGTGCTATTTATGTATTTTAAATTGTTTATCTTGTGTAAATAAAGAATTTATCGAAATATAATCGTTATATCATAATTATAAATTGTATATATCTCCATTCTTATTAAAAAAGCAATATAATTAAAAAATGATACTAGCTCACATTTAATTCTTTCTTCTCTTCTATAGCGTCGTCTTTTCTCACACAAAATAACGTATTGTTATTTAGTAAATGCAATGGATCTATAGGAATGCGCACACACGTAAGTATATACTTATTGTTAGATATTTACAATTAGATCATATATGTTAGACACATGTATATAGGAAAATTACGATAAGAGAGGTCGCTAAAACACGTTTGTGAGGGAATACTGTATGTAAATATGTACATGTAACTGATACAACTAATGTTTTAATTATTAGATTAAATAGAACTCAGTAAACTAAACTTGAATTTTTTTTTATCCGTATTGTTTGTTAAAATTTACAAATTATAAGTGAACACATTATAAAACACTGACGAATGTACAGGTTATGATATGCAACAAAAATGTTCTCGAGAGGAGCACTTGCAACACTTGCAAAGAGATATAACAATACGTTTGTCAAATTAATAAAGCAACAACATACTTTACATCCGTGTTGCATTAAAGGGAAATGTGTTCCCTTTTTTCTCTCAACAAACGCAACGCAATATTCAAGTGACAGCCCATTAAAATGTTGGAATTGTAATTATATCCACAAATCCGAACTGTTCTGTTCGAAATGCAAAAAGTTACAAGAACCGCCCGAAAATGTAACCTATTTTGACATAATTGGTATTCCCAAAAGTTATGATATTACAGTTACGGAAATTCAAAAAAAGTATAAAGAGCTTCAAAAGTTATTGCACCCTGATAAGTTTGGCAACAAATCCGAAGTATGAATTAACGAATACAAAATCGCCTCAACCAAAATACAGCAATGCTTCTTATAAATTATCCCGTCTTATTTTACAGAAAGAAAAGCAGTTGTCAGAAAACCTATCATCGTTAGTAAATGTAGCTTATACTACATTATTGAATCCCTTACAAAGGGGACTGTACATGCTAGAATTAAATAATGTGACAATATCGGAAGACACAGATGACAAGGATCCAGAATTTCTCATGGAAATTATGGAAAGAAATGAAGAAATAGAGAATGCTTTAAGTGATCACACGAAAATAAAGAAACTAACAAAAGAAAATGATCAAATACTGAATAGCATGTCCCTGTAAGTTCATTAATCGTTTTCTCAGACAGAAACGTGATGTTACGATGTATTATTAACTAATACAATATTTTTTCAGGGATATTGCAGAAGCATTTAGGGAGAAAGACATGAAAAAAGCGAAAGCTCAACTTATAAGAATGAAATACTATAATAGTATTAATAGTAGATTAAAAAAACTACAACATGATTTGGGAATAGTAGAATAATTATAAATTTGCTCTGATAATATATAGATTATGTATATTGTAATTATACATTCGTTTTAATGTATAAATATGTGTTTAATATAAAAATTATGATTAGACATTGTACTTCTTCACTTACAAAGTTAATATATCAATAATTTTTAAAAATATGATATATTATGATTCATTATCTATTTGCCATTGTTCTATCCATTGGCAAATTCTATCTACATTATTTGTGACTTGATTAATATTATTACTTGTTAATTCATGAACTATTTCTTCCCTATAGGCTGATTTTGCTTCCTCAAGTATTGTTTGAAAGATTTCACAATCTATGTTATCTTCTAATTTTTTCCCTGTATAGCCTCGTTCCTTTAAACGATCATATAATATTGTGTTATCAGTTCTTAACACGAAAACAATATCGAACCATCTTTCTGGAAAGAAATCAGTTCCATGGTAGTCAACAATTTTTCCACCTTCGCACATAAGCTCTTCCATGTAATCTAGCAACTACAATTCAAAAATACGTTACTTACAAACTAATGAAAGTGTTAAAAACTATTTATCAACCCCTTGCCTTACGATTTAAGTTACGAGAGTTGGTGTCATAAACAACAACAAGGTCTGTCATTTGTCAAGCCATTTTTAGTTTGGCTGAGCATTCCGAGTTGTAAAACTTGCACACATCTTTTGATACGTAAATACATGTGCAAGGTACAATTAATTTTATTTTGCAAGATGTTTGATAAATGTTGTACCACATCTCTTACACGTGTTATTTACGTTCAGCCAAATTGACATACCACGTCTCTTACAGAATATTGCAGGCAAAGGGGTTAAATAATTACCTTATCTTCATCTAAAATAGGACATTGATACACTTCATCGTATTCTTCTAAACATTTGTGTTCAATAGCGAATTGGCTAACATCGATCCAGGTTAATCCTGACCTTTCCGATAAGAGACGACACATCAAACTTTTTCCGACTCCAGGAGTACCTAATGTAACAAACATTCATGATTTAATATGATACATTGTTAACAAAACAATTGGTTTGATATATCAAGATACATTGTTAACAACGAAATTTACCTGACACTAAAATATTCGGAAGACTTTTACGCGTGTTCGTCATTTCTGATAATACAATTTCGTGTTTCACTTTTCAAATTGCTCGAAGATATTAACTATTTACGTTAATTTACATGTACATATTGTAAATATTGTTAGCACGTGTTATACAGGTTAACCATAAACATAACCTTGTTCATGACACAAAAGCGTACGAAACTATTTATATCTTATTTCCACAGTATAACAAAGAACGAGAAGTAAACCAAAAGTTACTTTGCTAAAGTAAATGTTTGAGAATGATTGATATAATCATGATATTACAATTATATAGTATAACTAAATAAATATAATCATGTAGCTACAATACTTATAACTTTGGTACATCAACCATAATTATTATTTCAGGCTCTTTTCAAATACAAACATCGATTTGTATTGCTCAAAATTTGTAAAAAGTGATGTACATATTTGTATATATATACACAAATTTAAATACAAGATGACATACATGCAAGTAAGTATCTATGTTCAGATACATTATTATATAAATTTAAAGTACATATTTTTTACAGTGATTTTAACTTTATTTTAATACACTGCGTGTCGAGTGAAGACAATAAAAATTAAAACGGCACAGATTCATTGATACTATATACATAAAATAATTTGATAAAAATCAGTTGTCGTCGATTATAAAATTCCAAATACACATGCAAGTAGGTATGTAAGTGGATATGTGTACATAAAGTGTATATAGACAGTAACCCTTGTACATAGTAACTGTTGGAGGTCTATATTTTTCTACATGCTTCATGGACATTGATGCAACGTAACACGTGTTGGGTCGAGTACGTTTATTTAAAGAGAGAGAAGACGTAGTAGTTTCACCAGAAACACGGAATTTTCGTCATTGATTCGTAAGGTCAATTTAATATTAGTATTCATTCTTTTTCTATATTAAACGGATGGACAGTTTAAACGGGAGTGAAAAATCACGATAAATAAATAATCATCAGAAGACGAAATTGTGGTATTTCAGGAACAATCGCTCACGGCACGACCTGGTACGACAAGAATGAGCTGGCATAATTCGTTGTGCTCATTATTTCAGTCCATTGGTCTCTTTAATATTTAATACACATTGTAATGGTGCCGTTTGCTTTGTTTCTGATTACTGATCGTATCGATTGTGCTCTAAGTAATCAGTCTTGCTTCTCAACACGATTTACCTAACCTGCGTTATTATGGTTTATAACCTAATTAATGCCCATAACATATTGTTATCTAGTTGCATTTTAAAATGAAATCTATCATTTTCTACGCGTCCACACAAATTAGCAATACAATGCAATAAATATTGTATGCGTGAAACTTTCGAAATTTATTTGCTCGATTATTTACATCGGTATAAGCATTAAAAAAACAAACAAACAAACAAGGTATTTGCAGACGTAGATGTAGACAGATTAGATAAATAAAGGTTTCAGATTTTAATCGGAATGTTTTTTTTGGATCCAACAGTGTTATTTATAGACTGTTCTTTATTTCACCATTATTGAAAATTTCTTTATTTCATCGTTATTGTGAATTTTAAAATGTTAAAAATATCATGAAAAACAGTTAAGAATAAAATCTATTGAATTGGAAACGGCTAATTTATTAACACTTTTCATTATTTTTTTACAGAAGAAAATAATAGCAACGATCGATACAAATATTATATACCAAAGAGGAAAGAACATAGAATCACACAGACATTGTTTTGAAGAACAATAAACAACATCATAGATCACAAAAGATTTAAGTATTGCTGCGGTGCAGAAGGGCTCTATGTGCTCCATATCAGTTTCAGCAAATGGTACTTTAGTTTTCAAGAATATTGTATCACGGCATCAAAGGAGGAATTTATCCGGGAATTATAAGTTTGACATACGGCAGAGACAACATGCGCAACGAAATTACAGCAGCAGTACTATTCTTAGTACAGCTGATAGAAAAAAACGAAAAATTTAGTCCTGATCAGTTGGAATGTTTCAAGCGACGTTTGGTCGAGTTATTGACGGAACGTTTTAAAAATCATTGGTTTCCGGACAAGCCATTTAAAGGTCAAGGATATCGTTGTATTCGTGTGAATGGTCATAATCGAAGAGATGCAACTTTAGAAAGTGCTGCTAGTGCTGCTGGTGTCAAATACGAAGATTTATCTTTACCGGTGGAATTAACCCTTTGGGTTGATCCTAATGAAGTTTGCTGCCGATTTGGAGAAAGTAAAGGCTCCTATTGCACACTGGCGTCGTTCGACGACAAAGAAAATACTGTACCAATTTTTCAAGGAAGCAACGAAGGATTGGAAAAGGAGAATAAACTATCCGAGGGGCAGACTAAGATACAGGTGAATATCACTAGCTACATATTTCTTTTTTTTATTAAATAACACTGTTCAATGCATGATTTGACTTCCATCTGTGATGTGGCTTTACCTGCAGATTTTAATTTGCATTCAATGCATTTTGTAAATCTATTTTCTCTTATGATAAATATGTCTCTTATTTCGATCGTCTTATTGTTAAACAATATAATTTTAATGCTTTCGGCGCAACTCTTTCAGCTATATTTATTTCATGTAGAAATTGATCGAACCGTTGCGCCGAAAGCATTAAAACTATTTTCTCTTATGTCTGATTTTCCAAATGAATTCTAAGTTCTAACTTTATAAACATTGTGGGCTGTAATTATTCTATAGAATCTAGTGTATAAAATGATGTAGTTTAATATTATATTACAAATACGTAAAATTGTTGCTTCTTTATTATACCATTAATTATATTTTTAATATATTCAACTTTTCTGTTAAATTAACAAGTAGAATGAAAGCAGCAATGCGTGCTTTCCCAAACTACTGTGGTTCTATAATAAAAACAAAACATGATTGTAACTTCTTTTGATGTATTTTGTAGAACAGAAATTTGTTCTATTTTACAGTGTGATTAACTTGCTTCTTATTCTTAATGTAATATTACAATTATTTTGATCATGAGAATGTTATAATAAAAATAATTTTACCTAAAGAACAAATATGCAACCTTGATTAAAACATAAAACATCTTTAAAATTAGAAATTGCTATTCTTCAAGGTTCATTGTCCTCGACAGAGAAAAGAACAGCTTTATATTCAGTATAGAAAAATGTATGAAAAATCTTGATTGAAAAGTAGACGTTAAAAACAGTTACATCCATTGAACAGTATAATTTGTAACATAATAATTCAAATTCAGTTTGAAAAACTGAAAACTCCAAAGTCTACAAGAGATAATAAATGTATTTATTTTTCTACAGAAATCCCCTTTGACCACTAACACAGAACAACAACAAAAATCAAAACCACTAAGTTCTGCTAATCAAAATCAACAGCATAGCAATAATGGTACAGGTAGGAGACGCAATTTGAATAGTCCCAGACTACATCTTAATAGAAATCGTTCGTGGTTTGGTCACTCATTCAGTATGGGATATGGTCCTCACCCAATAAGTCAACCATGGTATAACATTATGCCCCCTCACTTTTTGAGTGGTCCATCTCCACCACCTTTCATGGGTCATAGAGGAAACAAATGGATCCATCCACCCTCCTATCCAACAGGACCTACTCGTTTCCATCATTGGTCTCCCAAAGCTGCTCTTAAAGTATGAACAAACCCTCTTTATGAAAGTAGTTAAGAAATCTGTTCCTTTGTATAAAAGCATGAAAAATGTAAAATTGTTTTATCAATTTAGAAGCTTGTATATTTCAGCGTTGAATATTCATGACGTTTTTAAAAAATTAATGAAATTGAATGATATTGTTTAAATTTTACGCTCTACAAAAAAAATTAATACTGGCATTTTTATATTAGGAACAGGTTGACTAACATTTCAATGACGAAACTTATCCATTTTGTAATTACAAATGACCTTGTTCGAGTTACGACTAAGGCTTACGATTTTTTATGACGAGAAATGTTGCATTATTACATGTTATATATAAATAATTAATTGAATGATAGATGTTTAATTCCGGATGCAAGGTTGCTTGTAAAATATTAGAATAGTGAGAATTTAACTAGGATGAATTAAGCCATTGACATATGAGACGAAAATGAATGTCATATCAATTGTGACAATTTTTTCTGTCGATCTTCGAGAAAAGGATTTAGTAAAAGGATAGATCGTACATATTTCGAAAGGGAGCAGTATTGATTTTAAACGGGTTTCCAAAATTAGATACAATTGCTCATTGAATTGTATGTAATGAATTTTAATGCCTTCACAGGCGATCTCAGTTTATTAGTGAATATTTCGTCTATCAAATTCTCTATTAATAGAAGGGAATAGATACAAATGACTTTTTCTTTTATGTACATGTATATAAAATATATTTCATATTAACTAGGACTTCAAAGATTACTCCATTTCTCAGTATTGTTATAGTGGAGAGTACGAGGATAGGGAATTATAGTCATGTGTTCTAATTTGTTGACAAAGTAGTGTCCTAAAACAGTGTTGATAAACTATGTAAGCTTTGAAGTTCTAGTATCAAAGATTTGAGGATGATTATTGACGATTTCAAATCAATAATTTTGTCTTTTATTGTATATGTGTATTATTATAATATATTATAGTGGTTAGAAAAGAACAGTACCTTAATTTGATTTCATAGGTTTGAAGTGTAAAGAAATTTCTGATATTTTTTGCTTCAAAAAAGCAATCACCTGTTGCATAAATATACTGCCTCTATAGAAATTCTATTGATAATCAGTTTACACTAAAAGCATTACTAAAACGTCCATGGATTTCACGATTAACGTGTAATTATAGAGAAATATGAATCTTTACTTTTATTATGCTCAATATGAACATTAATTGAGCTTATATGTTTTTAAATGAAACTAAAAATTTAGCATTTTAAGAACATATATCATTGATGTTGGTAGATCTATAGTTGATTGGAATTGAAACTTGAATTCTATCTTAGTGATGCTAATGTTATGTACCTTCAATCTTTGTATATTGTAGACAATTTATAACACTATAGTAATTTATACCTACTTCAATTATATCTCTTCTTGCTTTGTTAACAACGTACTTGTGCACAGACATTTTTGTTCAAGGATTATATGTGTAAGAACGACTCAAAAGCCAAGTAACGCGAACTAGACTTCACAATTGCCATTTTATGAAGTATCTTCAGCAATACATGCTAATCTTTTAGTATTTTCATACGTCATTATCTATCATCGATTTCTCTTTAAAGCATAAACTTTGTAAATGTATAAGTATATATTATATATATAAATATATATATATATATTTATTACATAGTTAATTGATATAATTATGTAATACTATTTTATATATTATATATATTCTATATACCGTATTTACGAGTAAAACGAATCTTTAATCTTTGACTTGTATATTTAAATCGATTAGGATCTCTGGTTTTTGAGCCATTCGTACATGATGTATGAATATTTTAATATTGTTAGCGCTTAAAATGTGCAATTCTGTAATTTATGTTGTAACATAGAATTTATCCATAAAACTAACTATTACTTTCTTTAAAAACACATAATGTGAGTTACTTTTAAAGATTATGTTTATACAGGTACATTGTTTCATTAGCACTGAACATATATTTTGATGGTGAATATGAGAAGCGCTGTGTGCGCTATTTATTTTATTTGCATAATTAATTTATAATGGTTGAAATCTTTTAAGAATTTTTCATCGATGTTTGAAAGCACTAAAAAGTTCATGACATTATGAAGAATTTAAGTTAAATGGCATTGGTATTATTATCTGTTATATATATATATATGAAATGTGAGTTTAACGTAGCCTTTATCAAATTGGAATACTGTTGTCGCTAGAAACAGTTACTGTCCTTAGGTGAATTCCTGAAAGTATAGTCTAAAAACATATAGCATATATATTATTGAATAGACTGTATTAGAGAAAATTCTAATCAAATACATAGTATAAATTTTGCAATTTTCATGTTTCACATTTAACATTGTTTAATATATACATGAAATTTGCTCTACTATAGGTGATTTTTTGTGTTCAATTTGTTACAACTCATTCAGAAAGAGTCATTTTGTTGTTATGAAAGATATGAGAATTCTATATGAATATAGTTATTATAATGTATATGTAGTGTTAAGCAATGTTGCATTCGGACATATTCTTTTACTAATATACATATATATACATATATATATATACATATATATGTATGTATACATATGTATGTATATACGAATGTACACATATACATATAATATATGCATATTATATGTATATATGTATACGCGTATACGATGCTCAACATTTGAAATGTTCCAAACTTTTAAATTGTGTTCATGTATAACTAAA
Source organism: Lasioglossum vierecki (assembly GCA_028455595.1). Classification (NCBI taxonomy): domain Eukaryota; kingdom Metazoa; phylum Arthropoda; class Insecta; order Hymenoptera; family Halictidae; genus Lasioglossum; species Lasioglossum vierecki. The sequence goes on along the minus strand of CM052344.1, from coordinate 9,502,844 downwards.
GAAAAAAAGAAATACTTTATTATGTATACGATAACATTTTCAAATGATGGAAAATGTTCGGAAGAAATCCTTTTATGAAGAGTCTGTATCGACTTGATACTATCGAAACAATTTGTGATAAAATATGTAGCAATTAATGACTGTCAGCGTACTTGATAAAAAAAATTGAATAAATTTCAGGCAAAAACACTATATCCTCTTTTATACAAGATATTCTTTTTATATTTCTAACTTCTGAATTACCCAATAGTTAATTGTTGAACTGTACAAGTGAATATAGTGTATCGACAGCAAAATATTGAAGAATAAATCAAAGATCTCAATTCGAAATTAAAGAGAGCTAGCTTTTTTTTATACGATCAAGCGGTAATGAAAAAATTTTATCTCTTATCTCTTATCAAGTAAGACTGTACTTTACAATTACGTAAAAACAAATTTAAGAGCAGAAAAGCGAATTTGATATTAAGAACTAACTTGGGTAGATTATCTTAATGTTTGGATCATTTCGATTGTAGGGTAAGGCACTATATAGGCATATACATGTATTCAACCACTGCTGTGTCATATGTTATAAGAGTATTTCCTGCATAGCTATGCAATGATGACTATAATCCTGTTCTACAACCATACTGATCTTCGCATTTTTTCATAACTTCAAATATACATATATCTTTGTTCAGTACTTTGTTTCGTGTTATCCAATAAAAGATATATTACACATTCAAGCAAAACACATATAGATCATTAATTGTACGACCTCTTTACTTCTAGCATTATGATAAAAAATTTGTAGACTGTTTACATTTACACAATTAAAATTTAAAATACATTAGGAGGATTCAAACCTATACTAAAAAAAATTTAGGGAACTATAATAAAACTATGTTATTCATAGATTGCAAATCAATATTTCTTTTGTTTTCATTTCTAATTTGTATATTTTGTTTATTGTAGAAAATTGATTATTATCGCAAATTATGCAATTTTATGTTCACATGTAGCTTTGTATATATTATATGTTCATGAGATCTACGAAAAACATACAACATTTTGACATGATTTTTTTTCTTATGTAATTCATGCTCATTAAGTTTACGATTTATGTTAATTTTAACTTCAAATCATTGATGCATTTTCTTATGAACGAAACAAGAATTTATAAAAGAAATACGACTTATTCAAGTATTAAGTACACATTTTTCAACATATAATTAATGTTATATTAACATCATTAACAATTTTAAGATTACAAGCATTATGTATGGGGTATAACAAATATTTAATAAATACTTCAGCAAATCAAGTTCCGTATGTTCTTTTTCAATTTATCCACGTACCTTTCCCTTTTGAATTCTTTTTAATTTAAACTAAAAATTTAGTATATAAGAATATATACCATTGATGTTGGTAGATCTATGATTATGTACCTTCAATCTTTGTGTATTGTAGACAATTTATAACACTAATAACTTATACTTACTTCAATAATTTATACTTACTAACTATATTTCTTCATTATTTCAAACATTTTTGTTCAAAAATTATATGTATAAGAATTAGATTTCACAATTGCCATTTTATGAAGTATCTTCAGTGATACATGCTAATTTTTTCTCTTTCAACATAAACTTTGTAAATGTATAAGTACGTATATTTATTATATGTACGCATCTTTAATCTTTGACTTACATATTTAAATCGATCAAGATCTCTGGTTTTTGAGCCACTCGTACATGATTTCTTCTTGTTACAATTCGTGCTCATTAAGTTTACGGTTTATGTTAATTTTAATTTCAAATCATTGATGCATTTTCTTATGAACGAAACAAGAATTTATAAAAAAATACGACTTTTTAAGAATTTTGTACACATTTGTCAACATATAATTAATGTATAGAGTATAACAAATCAAGTTCCGTATGTTCTTTTTCAATTTGTCCACGCACCTTTCCCTTCTGAATTCTTTCTACATCTGTGATCGTTTATAACTTATAATAAACCAGTTTACCTTGAATAACTATTCTGCTCGATTCGATTTTTATTTTTCCGCGTAAATTTGACAGATGGCACGGTCGCGTATCGATATCCAATAAGAGTCGCTGTCGTTTCCTTAAGCAATTTTATTGGTCGAGTGCTCGAGTATTGTAAAGTACGATTTTCATTATCGAACATTTAGTTTCAAGTTGTTTTTTTATTCGACTATGGTTTGTTACGCGTGGATTTGTAACGCCTTGTCGGGAATCATGAAAGTAATATGCCACGGCCCCGACAGCTGCTAGACAATAAACGTCAGCAATGTCAGGAATGCATGTTAAACATCGACAATCGAGATACATACTTGTATGAGCTAAATGTGTGTTGAACGACAACGAAAATTGCAATCTGTCGTTCCGGAAGTTTTCATCCTGCACGTTTTGAAGTATTTATCGAAGACAGTTTTTGCAAACATATATTGTTCTCGTCGCTGACGATATGAGAAATTAAATCACATCGAGACGTGCACAAGCTATTCATATTCTTGCACGAAACCAACGACAGGGTTATGAGGCTCAAATTTTTAAGTCTCGCTATTAGTCAATATTTTTTGAGTGTTTTTAATATACTTTCTGTACTACACAATGGCTGAAAAATGTAAGGTACGTAGGTTAACAGTAAGTCAATGTTACGTGAAGCAGACGTTTCATATTTCTATAACAATCTACAATATTGTTGGTGTACAATAATTAATTAAGAAACACCGAAGAAAGACATGTTCGACATTGAGATTTCGCGGATTTATCTAATTTTTTAATGTAGCTTGAAATTTTTATTTTCGACCGTACCCAGGAGATGCCAAACATAATTAAGTTGTTGTTATGTAGGAGTGTGGATGTAAATGCGTAAATTGCACTCAATACGATCAACAACACTATGACATGCATCTGCATGTAGAGATAGAAAACTTACGGCAACATTTGATGGAAAGGGATAGTCATATCGCAACGATGGAGACACAATTTTTAAGCGAAGCTGATAAATTTCCAAACGGAGAATTAGCATCGATGAAGGAAGAACTTTTAATCTGGCAGGAGAAATATTCCAGACTACACGAAGCTCACAAGCGTGTTCAGAAAGTGAATCAAAATCTTGAGGATAAACTGTTGAGAATCGTAGACAAATGCGAAACAGAGAAAAGTGCGTTTACTAAGGATATTGCAACTTTATCCCATAGATTAGCGGATGCAAATTACACTATACATCGTCTAACTCAAGATAATGTATGTTTAAACATTGGTACTTTGTACCCTTTTAAATTCTAGACGCGCAATGTATTTCATATGTGTTTTTTCCAGGAAAAGTATAGAAACGATGTAAACCTGGCAATACAGCTTCTTCAGTGTAAACCTTCTAATTTTGTTGGTCAAAAGTACGATTCTGTAAGTAACTGTTCATGTTTAAAATATAAATGGACCGTTATCCCTTATCATACCGGAAGTTTACTTGTGTATAAATATGTTCTAAGATAATTCTATTTACAGCATAAACAAATTTTAGAATTATTCTATTACTTTCAGTTACCTTCAGAAGTACAAGCCAAAGTAAGAACATACGTTGCACAAAAGAAACGTTCAAACGATAACACTCCTGATGTTAAAAGTATTACAGTACCAATTTCAACATTTCCGCCAACAGCGATGGTATATAACGTAACTAAACCTATGGTTGAAAAAGACAGTGACGATGAAAGCGATGAATCTAAGCCTCCAGTGGACGTTGTCTCGGCTGCAATAATGGCCAAAGTTTTAGAAGATAGGGAGAAAGAAAGAATATTTGCTAAGCATTGTGATACCTGCACTTGCAACCGTAGGATTCTGATGGTTGACGCTGAGACTCAAACTAATTTGCAAGATGTTTTTCCTTGCAACGATTGCGTTGCGAAATATGCACAGAACGTAGAGAAAAATACTGACAAAAATTGCCAAACTAAAGAAAGTCAAAATTCTAATTTACACATAGCGTATCACGAGGTGAATGAAAACGTTAGTATTAGTAATATGCAATATCAAAGTCACTGTACAAAGAATACTAGTAGTCAGTATTTAAGCACAAAAGATAAATTTTTAAGTAGAAATGGTAAAATAGAGAGTGTGAAAGAAGACGGCCGCGCGAACTCTACAACAAAAATCAGTTTAAATAAAAAAAACTCGATCCGCAGGAACGATGCGCAAACTCAAAACGTTTTCCATAGCCAGACTGAAAATGCGGCTGTACAAATGGCTCAAAAGATCGGAGAGGTATGTAACAATGGTAAATCGAATTCAGAAAAAGGAAAATCAGTGAAACCATACAAAAAATGCGAGGCCCCAGACGACGGTACATTCAATTCAAATTGTTGGAATAAATTGGAAAAGAAATCTTCCAATCATAGTTGCATAGTTCCTGAAAGCCGTATTAGTCACTTCGATGGGAAAGAACAGAGTCATATTGACATTATTAATGATAGATTGCAAAAGAACGAGTGGACAAAGTTGAAGACTCAAACGAACGAGAAGGCTAATAAAAATGTAGATAAAGCCTGTAGCGACAATGAAATTGACATTATTAATGATAGAGTCTGGAAAAATGATAAAGCACAGCAAGAATCGCATCATCCGACACAGCTAACGTTAATAGAAGTAAAGAATATTGATAACAATTTGAACCAGAATGATTCCGGACAGATCGAAGTGGCCACTAGTCCTAGTTTCAGTAGCGATAGCATAGTAATATCAACTTCTGATCCTTCCAGCAGTTCTAGCGACGTTGTTCAGTCATTGCATAATATCGGTTCAAAACCGAATAGTCAAAATCGAATAACCGGTCCGAGGAATTGTCTTGTAAGAGTTACACCTGGATCCAAAAATATTCTGTTAGATAATGCTGGTCATTATAAAACTGTATTATACACTAGTGGAAGTAACAAGCCAAATACGGCTTTAGTTCACTCGAAGAAATTGTCCCGGTCCGGCTCGGAGAGATCAATTTCAACCAGCAGCGAGGAAAGCTCTCCGATCTTGTTACATGACAATAATCAATTACAGAGAGTGGCCGAGTGGGTCGAGTCGTCAGTGCATATGGACAATTCAGTGACAAATTACTCGAAATTAAAGCCTGCCGAAAACATAATCCACAAAAATTCATCGTTGGTGTATTTAAACGAGTCGGAAATAAAATTGAAGCTATTCAATGATACACGAAGATTGCATGGAAATGTTCAAGAAAATAATAAACGTGAAGATCTAATAACAGATGTTCAGGACTTCGTCAACGAAAATTCAACCAACGTTTTAAATAATTTTTCATCTGTAAACGACACGGAACCAGGGAAAGAGAAAGATTTGATAACATTCGACATGCCCAACGAGGACGAAAAAGTTGTTCTGCCAGAGAATTCCAATAAAACGGACAACGCTGATTTCGATTACGAAGTGAACATTACGAAGGAAATGGAAGAAACTTACTTGAAGCTTGCAGCGAGTTTGGATCCCGTTGCGTTGCGTTTGTCCAGTGCAGACAACGCGGATTTAACGATCGAAAAATACAGGAAGGATCACAAAAGACTTCAGAGAAGTCACGATAGGGTGGGATCAAAAATGTAAAAGTGTCTCAATTGAAATATTTCAAGATGATTATTATTACTATCTCAGCAGGGAGTTCCTTTAAAGATAACAGAGCGTTATTTTTTGTAACTATATGAAATTAAGGCTGTACCAAGATCAGTAGCTTAGGGAAAAAACATTCTATACACCACTGCAGATATAGGTTTAAATTTATTTAATTTATAGCATTGATATTAGCAATCTTATCTCCTGGTGAGTTGATTTGTAAAAAAAAACAGTCATACGGTATCGTCGATATGCAATTGTTTAGTAACCAGAATAGGTTGATTCTTTTATGATTATGATGCCTAATTTTGAATTGAAAAAATATAATAATAATAATAATAATAATAATATTTATTGAGATGCTTGTTGAAAGAAAAACGATCAAGCTGCATTGCGAATGCAAACTATGAAAACCGGCGTTGTCGTTTAATTTTCGTTATTTTGATTCTCTACAGTTTTGTATAGAATCATTCTATTGTATAACGGAACATAGCCTGATTAAATTAGACGACGAGACTTTTATTCTTGTTACTGCGATGGAATATTAAAAGGTGAATTGCGTTCGCGCGTATTGAATCGTGACAATATTTAAGGATTCGTTCGTCAGATTGTCGACAAACTATGATTCGCATGTCGAACGCAGCGCGTGCCACTTCCAATTGTTAGGATTACGTCGCACGAGTGGTTTGCGTTGCAGAACCAGATTATTATTCGAACGTAGACAGGAGTCGTGCAGACAACGTTCCACATATGAAATTTCGATGATTTTATTTAACAATTGCTAGATTCAGCAATGAGTAATACATATATTTTCCTTGCGTGCTCGAATAAATACAACAGGATGCAGCGACAATATTATCGTTGATCTAATTCTTAAGATATATCCTCGAAGCAACGTGTCAACACCAAACGATCACTCGAGCATTCGTCAAAGAGAGTCCACGATAAGGAATTCGATCGCGGAAATATCGTGTTATCTATGTTAAAACCGCGATACCAAAGTGTCGAATGATATCGCAAATATCACAGCGGTGACGTTCAAAGTTCAATAATTATCAACTCCATATGTTTCGATTAATGTAACATAGAATTAATTCTCGTCTTTCATTCTTTCGCAATCTTCATTAATTCTCGTCTTTCTTCTTTCGCAAATTTTAGCGTGCTCGAAAATAAATAGTCATCATACTTTAGTTGTGAAACGCAGGAATCGTAAAAGCAGATAGGATTTAAATACTCTGTTGTAAATTTTCAGAAGATTATTTTTTAGTGAGAGAACGTGCTTATTTATTGATCGAAGCAATACTTGATGGCCAAAATGGCGGCTCTTTAAGCAGTTTAATGGATTCGCCAAGCGAAGTGGGTAAATAAGTTCGCTGATCTTGCATTCTACACGTTTTGTCGAATGTTGAGTGCATTTCTGCAACGCGATTGTTGTTGGATATCATTGTCTACCCGATTTCGGATCCGTGCAAGCAGAAGTACTATCTCATCACGCGGATATTACGGCAGCGCGGCGGTAGAACCGAGACGCGTCTTCAATGAAAATTAATTAATTTTTAAAATAACCATCGTATCAAGAATAATATTCGAGCCGTACGCGTATAAACACATATTACATACTCATTATGCACTATACAAAGATGAATAGCAGGGGTATGAAAACTGTACGCGTGTTCTTGTACATTAACAACATGGGTGGCGATCGAGAAAGTCAAGAAGTGTACACTTAAGCTGTCAAGCTATTTAAACCGGGAGAGAAATCCGCGAGGAAATTCGGGTGAATTTATAAGCTTACGCGATCTCCCAAACTCGAAACACTTCATTTCTGCAGCAACGTCGATGGCAACGTGTCAATACCTTGAGTTAATGGCTGTCAAACAATAAAACTGTATGAGCTTGAATCATCGGTATGTTGGTACAACTTACGAATATAAAGAATGCAAAGAAATGTTAATCATGGACATATAAAGCTTTCGAAAAAATTACAATAAATATCTCTCTTTCTGTTCTTGCGTTTCGTTGAATTTTGAAGTCAAAACTCGACGACGACAGCCACGGGCGAACAGATTTTTCAATTTTGCGAAACTACAAAGCATGTAGTTTCCTGTAAAAGTGACTAACGCCTGGTAAGAGAAATTTCACATTTTAAACAATGATCATAGGTCTTGAGGACTCTATGAAAATGTAGGGAGTGGATCCCAAATAGGATTAGATCAATTAAAAATGGATTAATAAATTTATTATGAATTTACATGATGTTCCAGTGCGAGTTGGTCGAACAAAGATTCATCAAGCTTTATCAATTCGACTGTATTAAACAAAAAAGAAAGAAACAATCGTTGCGGTTCTCGATTCGTTACAGAAATAATGAGACAGATATGCCGATGCCGATACCAAATAAACCGGAAAGAAAAGAACGGGATTTCTGGGTTTCCTAACTACCTCGATGCATTCCTTAGTCTTTGGTAATACCTATAACAGAAGAAATGAAAGGACCTTTGTAGAAGGACCAAGTTGTCTGGTATTTCCAAGCGTAAAAACGCTTTTATGATAAGGTGCATTAATCGTAGTTGAAATCAATCGAACTAAACCGATCGTTTTGGATTCGACAGGAAACGATTCTGTATGCAAGCGTTACCCACTTGATTCGGAACCAGGATGTACCATATATGTATAACGCGACGGTGATTATTATGTAATTGTAAACTGTACATATACGATCGAATAAAATGTGTTTAAAAGAGTATTCGGTTTTATACTATTTAATTATCGACTGTTCATTTCAGGTATTATAATGTATCCACTTATTTTGTTATGTAAAATTATAATATTTTTAATACTAACCGTTCCACAACCGGTTAAATGACTGCTTTCATATTGTTTATTTTTTAATTATTGAATTCCAATCAATTTTTTTATTCGAGCACGTATTATTATAAAAATTGTAAAAAATCTAAACAAGTTCAATTTATATCCGACATGGTATAATAATAGTACAATGTACTACAATGATATAGTTATTTAATTTCTGTCGACTCTGATTTCAATAATTTTCTTGTGTTTCTGAAAAAATTGCAGATTACTCCAGACATTTATTCTTTGTACTAATTTTGAGTCGTCACACTCGCTCACGCATTTTAGTTGTTAAGCAAAGGGTTAATTGATCGTTTTCGAATTTAATGTTTGCGCAATAATGTTTGGAGACTCGACGGTCCTCCATAACGCTGTACAATATCACGGAAAAAATCGACGCACATTCGCGTCGCTATCGGATGCATACGTGCACGAAATTGATCCTATACGATCAGGCCAAGCCCAACTCGCTTAAATCAAGCTAATGTTCCAATAATTCGGATTCAGTAGACCTGGTTCGACCAAATGAATGAATGAACGGCCTCGCTTGTGCGTTTATAGCACACATGCAAACGCGTGTATAGTAGAACGCTTACCCGAACGATAGGGTTTCCGATAATCGTTGTAACACGTATTACATTTTTTATTCTACCAAGGAACTAGCTTATTTCTACTACATTATTTATTTGTTATTACTTGAAACCAAGTGTTTTATATAGAAAGTACAATATTATTACATTTGGTTTATATTTCTTAATTTTTTACTATTACTATTTACTATTACAATCTACAATTGTTTATTTAAACGAATGATGTTTGGTGTACATACGATTGGCACGGATAGGATTAAACGCAAAGTACATACTATACATCTGGTACACATCATAAATCAACGTCTACAGAAGCTTTGTCGTGTACAAGTTTTCAGTTCATTTAAAAGTAAAACAAGAAAAAAAGAAGAACTCTACACTTGCGTCAAGGATCTAAATCAAAAGAGATTTTAGTAAGTGATATATTTACAAAGTGTGAACGATTGAATGGATGTTTAAAAATATGTTTACATATAATCTTTCAGGATACGTTTGCAGCCGGAAGGGTGTTGAAGGTGGACGAAGATTTTGGTTGACCTCTGTAAAGGTCACGCAGAGGAAGAATAATAAAATGTCTGCTAGAGAGTAAGGAACGATCTGCTGGTGTAAATGCTGGTATATTCTGGATGGTTTGCCATGTTTTTCCGATGCTTGGTCATCGCGCCAGCGCCTCTCAAGTGACCAGCTCGTACCCTCGCTTTCTCGGCGAACAGCGAACAGTCGAGCCGGCCAACCCCGCGGCAGTAAGGACGCGTTCGTGCTCACGCGAAGACGCGGACCGACGCGACGCCGCGGCCGTCTACGTCTACGTCGATGTCGATGTCGATCTTGATGTCGATTACCGACCCTTCCTTGAGGCTTACACCCTCGTAAATGCACCCTGTCCGGCGAGTCGACTTCGCTGTCCACCTGGTAGCCAGGTAAGACTATGGTACTCTCTCAGTAATCTTCGGTAACTCGCATTTTGCCGTCTCGGTCAGGGTTGCGATAATCGTCCAGATCAAGATTGCATCCCCGCCCCCTTCAAGCATAAACGTATACCTCGAAATTATTTTTATAACACTGCGTTCGCCGCGACGAGACATTTTAAGAAGTTCCAGTTGAATTTAGCTTCGACTTTGTACACAATAAAAAGAAAGTTAATCGCTGGAACTTCTCTCGTGTCGCGGAATCTTTCGAATGTTTTCAACGTTTCTCGGGAATTGATGGAATTCGTAAGACACGCGCCAAGTGTATCGTGTTTATCGCACGAGGTCGCGCTCGAAATTTCATGGGTCACAGAAATTTTTTTCTTTTTTGGCTTGGTCGGATAACATCTACCGCGTGAGTATTGCAGCGCCCACCTTGGGCAGCGTTAATCGCTCGAGAATGCATTAGCCGTGGTCGTGGGTCGGTGATTTCGATACGGCATTCGCGAGATTCTATGAACGCGGACTCGGGGCCGCGCGTACACACACGGTCACGTTAATCGATGCCGTGTCAATTCTGTCGATCGCTTTGGCTTCGCGAATGATCACTGCTGAAAAAGTCGCGCGCGCGTCCCTCGTGGTGGTCTCTGTGCTCGGATTTGAATCAGATCGATAAAAGTCCGACTGTTCTACTTAAGAAGGAAAAATCCTACGGAATTTGTTTCTTTCCGGGCCCGATGAAGCTTTGTTTCTAATAACCCTGCTCGCTTCGATGTTAATTAATTGTAAAATAAACGCGTGTCTTCCACTGTCAAAGACAAATTCGAAGGAAAAATGGTCATCCCTTGGCAAGAGACACGGGGTACATTCTGAAATAACATTCTATTTGAGATATCATGTTGTTTTATTTTATTCTTCAAAATTAATGTTCATTTTATTCTTCAAAATTAATGTTCATTTTATTCTTCAAAATTAATGCTCGTTTTATACTTTAGTATTAATGTCCATTTTATTCGTCAAAAATTAATGTTCATTTTATTCTTCAAAAATTAATGTCCATTTTATTCGTCAAAAATTAATGTCCATTTTATTCTTATTAATTAATGTTCATTTTGTTCGTCAAAATTAATGTTCATTTTATATTTTAAAACTAATGTTCATTTTATTCTTCAAAAATGAATGTCCATTTTATTCTTCAAAATTAATGTTCATTTTATACTTCAAAATTAATGCTCGTTTTATACTTCAGTATTAATGTCCATTTTATTCGTCAAAAATTAATGTTCATTTTATTCATCAAAATTAATGTTCATTTTATTCATCAAAAGTAATGTTCATTTTATTCTTCAAAAATGAATGTCCATTTTATTCTTCAAAATGAATGTTCATTTTGTACTTTAAAATTAATGTTCATTTTATTCTTAAAAAATTAATGTCCATTTTATTCTTCAAAATTAATGTTCATTTTATTCTTCAAAATTAATGTTCATTTTATTCGTCAACTTAAAAAGTACTCTGTTGATTGAGAACTTATCGACCATACACGTAAGCTATTATATTTTGATCGATATCGAACCAATTAAGTCCTACGCTCGACGTATCGTCAATATTCAGGGCTTTAGGGGAAGATAATCATTCCGTTTTAATCGTAAATCAGACGAATACTTCGAAGGACGCTCCGCGCCGATGAATTTCGAAGAGGAAACCGTTTGTCATCTAACCACCCTCTAAAAACTTCGGAATTGAGAAATTACGGCAGACGTTTAATACGCTGTTTCTCGACGTGTCCGCGGAGCTACAGGATTAATATGCATGCACACGCTTGTATTTCGTTTTTGATCGATGACAATTGTCAAGGAACACGATGCTTAGTACTACTCGGGGAGACGTTTGAATTAAAGCAACGACAACGACTCGCACGCGAGATTTTCGTCCGCGTTGCCTTCGCCGCACCGACGGAAAATATGTGCGCTGATCGCTTCCGTGTAATAAAAAATCCACACGACCATGTAATCTCAGCTATGTCGAAATATATTCTTTCAAATTAGCTGTAATTTCACCGCGTGCCAGTTCACATTGAGATTTTTTTCACACTGACGAAAGCTATGTAGGGGAGAGTTGTACAGGGTGTATAAAAATTAATGGTCATCCAAGAGGTGAATTTACACACGTCTGGGTCGGTGGACGTTTGCAGAAAAAACTTCCCACGAAATGGTTTGTATAAAAAAAAAATTGTTCTAAAGTGTGTTTTTACATCAACACGGTCGACCATCGAGAAGAGAAAAATTTTGAAAGACACCCATGTGTCGCACACAAATTTTTATTGAGATATAAGCTGTTAAAGTTTATGCAAAATTTGATTCTGTGGAGTTATGCGTATAGTCAAAAGCAAGTCATATATATGAATAAATAAAAATTATTTATTTATAAATAACAATTAACTGTATCGTTTTAAATAATTGATTTAGACTTGCTCAAATAATAAATAATTATTATTAAGTCATCGCCTCCCTGCCCATTCAGATAATAAACTTGAAGTCGCGAAATATGAAAGAAAATTTTATTTACATTGTTACACATAAGAATATTAATCATACGTTATAAATTACTAATGTAGAGTATAAGTACAACTTTTAAGAATTTTCTGTTCCTCCAAATACGTCCCAATAACGTATTCTACACAACACACTTTCTGAAATCGTGACAACGAACGTGAAGAAGTTACTCCGGTCCACGATCAAAGTAGTTTCCGTTTTCCCAGCATACAACGTATTCGATCAGGAATGATCGATTGAAATGAAAGAAATCCGTTCCAAGGAGATATTTATTTTTCGAGAATCATCCGTGTTCGCGTACCGCTTCTTCATATTATTGCTAAGGTCACAAAGGCCCGACCACTGGCGGTATATTACTAGCGCAAAGAAAGAAGGCACAGAATTTCGTCAGTGGGGTGCAGGGGGAACGACGAATCCCCACTCTTGGCGCAAGGCTCCATGCCTTTTGTATAGCGCGTAGTGGGAGACCACGTGGTACCTACGAGTTTCTCGTGCCTTCTTTCTTTGCGCTAGTATTATCTGAAAAGGATGTTATAAAAAAAATGCACACGGATCAGCTCCGAACTGGCCGATTATTATTTTACAACCACCGAGCAGACGTAAACACATTCATAAATCATGCCCTTGACGACCGAAAATATAACCAAAATAAATTTTCTTCAACGCGTCCAATTGAAACAAACGTTACATTCCCCCGCCTAAATCTAACCTTAACCATTCACGAAAAAACGCAGGTAACATCGCAGTACTATTTTGACCGTGGTCGGAGTAACTTCTTCTCGTTCGTTGTCACGATTTCGGAAAGTGTGTTAAGTAGTGTTATTAAGTAGAGTTATTTTTTAATTATTTAAATAAATTTTAAATAAAAAAGAATTTTCTTTGGAAAATTGAGACACTCAACTCTATACCACAACTCTGGTATTAACCACTTTGTTCTCATAGACATGTGTTATGTTGATACTGTTTCTATAAAGTCACAGACAAAGTATTTAGCGACGCGATGCTAGCAGTGTTATCCTTCGTGCGAGCGTGATCGGTATTGCGACGCAGGATAACTCGTCTGTCGTCTGTGACTTCATACGAAGTGGTCAAGACATATTCGTGTAAATGTCAGTTTCTTGTGGAACCTACAGAAAAACAGAAGATTCTTAAAAATTGGTAAGTACCTGTAATTTAATTTTTCTTTTGTTTTTCGATCGTATGTTTAAACAAAGTTGATGTTTTCGGCGTACCGCACAGTGTGGCATGCAATGGACAAAAATCAAAATAATCATGGTTCCATTCTAATCTAATTATCCAACAAAATCATCAGTCAGTAAGTAAGGAATGTATATGTAAAAAGTAGTATCCCCAAGAAATTCAAAAAGTTAGATTATTCGTGTGCCCTAATTGCTCTTTTAGGTTCGTTTTTCTTTTAAACTGTTTCTTACAACTTAGGTATGGAGAATTTGACCAGAGATATGCTTAATTTTAATTGGCAATTTAGAAATGCGTTTTTCCTTAAAATGCTATTTACAAAAAAATTGTTCAAAACATCCTATGATTTTGGCTGATCCATATCAACAAGATGTTGTAGTATATTGCTATATAATTTTTTTCTGCGATAAATTGCAAGATTCAACGTTATTTAATTTTTGTTAGAGAAATGCATTCGTAATCCCGATTTGGTTGAAGTAAATAATCATGCATTATAGTAGCTATAATTAAATTTAATCATGTAATTAAAAAATATTTAGAACAAAAGTTGTACAGTATACAGTTGACAACAAATTGCAATAACAACTAATCATAAAAACTCTATTAAACAAAATTAGAATAAATTTTTTTACTAATGGAACCTTATATTTTTGGTGCATTAATCGATGCATTTTTGTATTCCCTTTAAAAAATTATTAAGGTACTTAGGTCAAAAATTGATTAGTTTAGAAGTTATGATTTTTGTCTCGAATGTCCATTTACATGCCGCACTGTGTACCTACCGGTTCGTTCAATTTAATTGAAAGCAATTTTGCAATACATTAATTTCGACGTTTCGGTCTTTGTTTAGACACTTTTCAAAGAAAATAATGATTGCGTCTGTGAATTATTAAAACAACACAAAAAGTAATATTTTGTTGATGAGAACATGTTAAAAACAATTTTTGAAATATGTCAAAAATCTCGAAGAAATAATAATTTCCAGCTAAATAATGCATCGAAATATAATCTCAATCGCTATCAATGTACTGCTGATGGCGTTTTGATTGCATACCGACGTTGTTTTCGAAAGAATTTTTACTTGCTTCCACGCGTGACCGCAAGGTATAGCTTGAAAAATTAAAGTTCGATCTCCACCGTATGCGAAGCGAAATACGCAGCTCTAGTCTATAGTTTGAATTGTTTCCTGGACTGGGAATACTTTCTTCTATATATCTCGGTGCGAAAGTTATCGATTTAGGGCGAGGCTTTGATCGATGATATGTGTAGTGGCGTTGGATAATTTAAATTTCACATTTTCAACAGAACTTTTCACACTTTTTGAAAACAAAGCTTTTTTTTAAAGTGGACTAAACTCGAATTTTTTTTTATAATGTTAAAAGGGCTGAGAAATGCGTGAAAAAATTATTTATAGAAACCGCATTGCTGATTTCTACATCTTTCTATTTTCCCTTCGCTCGCTGTCTTATCCTTTTTGTTCATCACCAGTTCGAGTTTTGCACAGTAATGTATATATATATTATAGACATAAAAATAATTTTTTTATTTATCGACAAAAGTGTTAAAGAAGTTTTAAAAATATATTTAAAGTGGATACCTGGTTATCAACATAAGGATTTAGAAAAAATTGCGAAACTCATATAATTATTATTAAAATATATTCTCCAGTACTGTGTAAACTAGACGGTATAAAATTGAACGAAACTCGTCAAAGATTCATATAAAAATTAGTTTGTTGAGCAGGAGTGTAACCAGAAATGGCTAGATACAGACATGTCTAGATACAGACATGTCTAGATACATACATGTCTAGATACAGACATGTCTAGATACATACATGTCTAGATACATACATGTCTAGATACAGACAAGTCTAGATACAGACATGTCTAGATACAGACATGTCTAGATACAGACATGTCTAGATACAGACATGTCATGTCTAGATACAGACATGTCATGTCTAGATACAGACATGTCATGTCTAGATGCAGACATGTCATGTCTAGATGCAGACATGTCATGTCTAGATACAGACATGTCATGTCTAGATACAGACATGTCATGTCTAGATGCAGACATGTCATGTCTAGATGCAGACATGTCATGTCTAGATACAGACATGTCTAGATACAGACATGTCAGAAACACCGTCTTTCAGGCGACATCCATCAGTTGCAATACTCTGAATGGTCAATCGGTGGATAAGAAACAGTTTCCCGTAATAACTCGTTTAACAATGCAAACGTAGAATCGCTTAAGTTTGCGTAACAATTAATTTGCCGGTCCGTGCTCGACTGCCCCGTGAAATAATCAGGTATTACATTATTACATGATCGTTACGCCATGCGGGACTTCCTTGACCGATGAATACGGTTGTATACGCACGGGGTCGTTGCTCCCCGTTAAAGAGGATTCGCATTTTCCACTCTCGTTGCCAGCTCCTTAATTTGTTATTCGCCGACCAATAAGTCTGTTGCGGTACGCCGTTTACACCGCGAATAGAAAATCCACGAGCGTAAAATGGGATCCACCTCTAACAGTGCCCCGTCTCCATTAAATGTTGCGCAACGGATGCTAATTAAACTGACTGCTACCTTTTCCTGTGGTTCACCGCCGTCAAATTGTTATTTATAGCATCGATCAGGAGAAATGTTGCGCTAGCTTGTCGTAGACCAGGTTCGGCGCTCGAGTCGAGTACCTCGTTAGTCTACGACGTGTTAAGCAGCTATGTATAAATTCGGAATCGAAGGGTATTAACCCTCATCCGTCCCTCGTGCCAATTTGACACAGTTTTCCCGAAATAAGTTATACTGTTCTGTTATCTTTAGGTAAATTTTCCCAAAACTTTGTGTGACTTTTATTTCTTTAACCAGTTAACTGTTTCGACTTTGTTGGAAAATATGTCCCCTGCGTGCTAATACTTTCTATTTCGACATGGCCTCAAAATATTCTAAACTTATTGCAATTTACGAATATATTTTATTTTTAATTAATATTGCAAAACTAACTGCCGATGGTCACTGCTTAAAACACGTGACGAATATATTCGTCAAAAACAGTTAACTGGTTAATGCGAAGCACATTGGTTTACATATTCAAAAGAATCGATTGGTTTGCATATTCAAAAGAGCATAATGTAGTAGAGTTTGATGAACTTTTAATCAATGAAAATAATTGGCTTTACATTCATAGTACATGAATTTCGTACGCTATTGAAATGAAATCTTGCACATTTTTGTGTTTTGTTGATCAACGTCTCAAAATGAGAAATAAAGTTAAAATCGTTGGTGCTGTTGACGCATTCTCGATTTCCGATTTCAATTAGATTGAGTGCATGATACACACGGACGCACCTGAAAAATCGTCGAACATACCACCTGCCATCGGAATCATATTTCATTAACAGTTTTTAAGGTGTCAAGGTTGCATGCACATTCTACCAATGGTTCTCGGAATTACGGTTTATGCGATCTCTCTCGAAGTAATAACTAGATTGCAGATATTTATGCATTTATAGGAAATGATTGTTCATCAAAACCCGAAATTTAATACACATTTTCTCTTCCTCTGTGTCTGCCAAAAAATATATTGGTTACGCCAGTAAATATTCTCATTTCTACTTTCGTCAGCAATTCTTCGATTCACAGAAAGACTCGCATTGGTAATGATCGCGCTTTATACCGTTCGAGTATGGAAAATGAGAGTGCAGTTTCTTTCAGGCAACATTCTGACTTAGCCATTTTCTAAGGGAACATGTCTCTGTATTAAGATTATTTATGAAAATAGTCTTGAAAGTTTCATTCGGATAAGTTCGCTTCAAAATAAAATACAGTGCCTCACTATAATCATTAAGAATATTCAATTTAATTTATTCATAGCTAGATCATTTAGCAGAATGATCTTGAAAGTTTCTTTGAAATTGGTTCGCTTGAAAAGCTGACACAATAGATTACTATAATTACTAGACAGCGGATTTTTATGCAACATAAAGATTTCCTACCTGAATTGCAACAAACTGGAATGCAATATAAATTCATTTTGTTATTTAATTTGTTTGATACATTGAAAATGATATTCTAATGTTCACACTGTTTTAAATTATGTCTATTTATTTTTGCCATAAATGCATAAAATCCGTTGTCTAATAATTATTAACAATTAAAATTGAATTTAGTCTATTCATAGCTAGATGATCATTTATAAAAATGATCTTAAAAAAGTCTCTTTGATATAGATTCGCTTGAAAAAAATTACAATGGAATTTGATCTATACATAGCTAGATGATCATTTATAAAAATGATCTTAAAAGTTTCTTTGAAATGGGTTCATTTGAAAACAATTACAATGGAATTTAATCTATTCATAGCTTAGATGATCATTTATAAAAATTATTTTGAAAGTCTTTTTAAAATAGTTTCTTTTGAAAACAATTACAATGGAATTTAATCTATTCATAGCTAGATGATCATTTATAAAAATGATCTTAAAAGTCTCTTTGAAATAGATTTGCTTGAAAACAATTGCAATTGAATTTAATGTATTCTTGGCTAGATTATTTATAAAAATGATTTTAAAAGTTTCTTTGAAATAGGTTTACTTGAAAAGCTAAAGCAACAAATTATTATAATTATCAAAAATTGCAATTGAATTTAATCTATTCTTGGCTAGATCATTTATAAAAATGATTTGAAAAGTTTCTTTGAAATAGGTTCACTTGAAAAGCTAAAACAACAGATTATTATAATTATAAATAGTTGCAATTGAATCCATTTACAGACTTGAGAAAGCGAGGGAAAATAGGTTTTCTTCACCTTTGATAGCGGAAACGTTTTCGTTTGATGTGTCTGGTTGTTTGAAAATGATCTCGGATTTAATACGTGGTTTCCGGGGGGTTAAACAAACATGACGGTGCATGCACCATTTCCTCGAGCTCCCCATTCCTGCGTGGAATCGCGATTCACGGGAGACAGATTTCTAGAAAGCGTGCCACGAGTCTCTGGAAACGGTTCTACAGCTTCGCAGTTCGCAAATCGTCTCTATTGGTGTGTCCATTAATTTGAGACAAGCGGTCTCCGTAAATCAACGCGTCGCGCCGCGTACCCTCTCGTCGATTACATACATTTTGGGCACGAGGCCTTCCATGTTCGTCTCCGGTTCGAACGTTGACAAACTTGCCTCGTCACAGTTAAGCTGTCTCGTGACGTTTTGATTTGAGGAATGTCACTGGACGCGAACTCATTCTTCCGAGGGTGTCCGCCAACCTGGAAAGTCTCGAATCGCTGTATGCGTATCATCTCAGAGGGATGGCGTCTCCGATATTATTATACCAGTGATTATTCTTCATTTATTTCTCTCGGTTATCGCCGCTGGTAATTACCAATAATCATAGTGAAACTCCTACAGCGAAGTACGAGATACAGCAGTAATTTTTACTGATGATGGAAACAAGGGAATTTGATGAAAATGAAATTTTTCCGAAAAAATAGAATTCTGATAAAAAATTCCAGGTCTGTTCGGAGCGTGGTGCAATTCTTTTAAATGTTCAGCCCTGATTTTCCTGAGGACGTCCGAGTTTGAAAAATTTCAATAACCTTCTTGGTTGCAAATCTACAGCTGTTTCAGTGAAACAAGATATTTGTGTTAAGCGATTTTGTGACGAGTGAAGAAAAAGAACAACGCATTTGTGTAAAATTTTGTGTGAAATTGAAAAGAAACATTCACGGAAACTTGTCAAATGTATGGGAGGGGCTGTTGGGGATAAAAGTGAGTCTTTTACGGTGTTCTGAGTATATGGAAGGTTTAAGGAAAGTCGAACATCATCTGCAGACAATCCTCGTTCAGGAAGACCGTCAACCTTGCCGGAAACGCTCATGTCGTTTCAATCTAACCTAACCAAGAAATTCTTAGCGAAAAACTGCAGATGCACCGTGTTGCTGAGAAAATTGTGCCCAAGCTCACAACTAACGAACAAAAAGAGTGCCACGTTGTGGTTCGTCGAAAACTTCTCGAAATGGCAACGAAAACTTTGTAAAAAGCCTCCCATAACATTTGAGAAGTTTTCCTGAATGTGTTTTTTCAATTTTACACAAATGCGTTGTTCTTATTCATACATCATAAAATCGATAAACGCAAATATCTTGTTTCACTGAAACAGCTGTACATTTGCAACCAAAAAGGTTGTTGATATTTTGCAAACTTGGTTGTCCTCAGGAAGGTTAGGGATAAACATTTTAAACAATTGCACGATGCTCCAACCTTTGGAATTTTTTATCAGACCTCGGACCCTCATTTCTATGATGGAAATCTGTTGAATGTGTCGATAAGATATCCTTGGTTTGAATTTGTCACGAAGTTTTGGGCCTCTACGCGAGATTTCCTTGAGTCATTGTGTACATTGTCTTTGTGGACGTCGGCGGTACACAATAGATTTCACGAGGTATTCTTCGTGAAAATGATGGGTAACTGGATAAAGGTGATTCATCGTTCGTGGTACGTGATGCATAAACGAAACTGTTAAGCCGTGTGTTTAAGAAATAGAGCGGACACACCAGTGGATCGTTGCGGTCAAAAGGTTTCTGATACGTGTGTTCACAGAATTGTTGATTAATAATTGTTAGAGTGATAACTGTGTCCGTAGTTGTCAAAGTTCGTCAACTTAACGGTTACGATAAAACCGGTCAAGATTCGCACAGTGGGGTACTTGACCCGGAAAGTCGGGGAAAAGTGTATTCAAAATTTTACGTAAGTCGTACGAAGTGCTACTTCATCGAAAGTCGGGAGATTTCATAGCACACTTTGCATTCTTAAACAGTCTCCGAAACAGCGTTCATTCGTTAGCGATTCTCAAGTGTTTCGAGGAAATTGTGCAAATTCTTACATTGCAGAAGCTGTTCAAGTTGGTACACATGGCACTTTCACACAGATTTCATTTATTTATCATCTAAATTAGTATAGTTATTAATATTTGAATGTGATCAATCATTCTGTAAGTTTTATTACAATTATAAAAATTCATTGACAATTTTTTTATACTATTGAGTAATATCCAGGGCTCTTTCTGGCGTCATTACATATTCGATAAAGGTTGCAGCAAGAATTAGTCTCAGATTAGCAGAGATTGAAGATTTATAACCATTAGGTTGTTGCATATGAAATGTCGGAGTTTTAGAAGTGACATTAAACAAATACAATTGCGTACCCAATTTGTTTCTTGATTGTGTTACGGTAAAAACAAGATGTTATGGTCATTGGCGTTTTTCATTTACAAAATTGTTATCTTGGTTTTATAGTTCTTTTTACCATCGACTAGTACGTTAATTTTTACCAAAAATTAGATAATCCTGTCGTCGATAAGTTATTTTTCCAGACACAGAAAAAATTAAGTAACGCAGCAACAGTGAAACCGCGTTAGCTGATTTTTACGATTTTACATACAATGTGAACAATGATCGTTACGTACTATTCCGTTGCCCCATTTTTTCCTATTCTTTACCTACAACGCTACAACTATATGCGTCGAGTGCCCAACAAATCTTTAACTGCACGAGTAACGTTTTATAACGTTCTCTGCAGCGTGAC
This sequence comes from Lasioglossum vierecki, assembly GCA_028455595.1. Classification (NCBI taxonomy): domain Eukaryota; kingdom Metazoa; phylum Arthropoda; class Insecta; order Hymenoptera; family Halictidae; genus Lasioglossum; species Lasioglossum vierecki. The sequence continues at coordinate 9,481,535 of CM052344.1, read as the reverse complement.
CGTATTCAAAATAAATGTGCCTGGTATGTTAGTTCCGGTAGCGTTTCCGAACAGGTTGAATTACTTTGTCTGTTCGAAGATATGTAAATAACCGTTGCGCCGAAATCACAAATTTATCTTATGTAAGTAACATTCAAATTTTCGGTAATCCATGAACATTTCCTAGTTCACAATTTAATGTCCTGTCTGAAATAAAAAAATATATAAAAAAACTTTTCATAAACCACGCTTATATTAGAATGCACTAACAAGAAGAAAATAATATTCTTAGATATTAGTGACTATAAATATTATTTTCTCCTTTTTAGTGCATTCTAATATAAGCTTGGTTTTTAAAAAAAAAAAAATTTTCTTTATATATTTTTTATTTTCTACTTATTAGTCTTTACTACCGAACGGAATTTAGTAAGGCCCGCTTACCGAGCAAAACCGCTGGTTCTTGTTGCTTCCCTCCGCCTGATTTAATCCAAACCAACCCAGTAAGTAAACTGAGTTCCTTCGGTGCGAAGTGAGCTTGCGGAGTAGGGAGCGCGCGGAGTAGGGATTGCTGCACGCGATGACGTATTACCGAACGTCCACGCGGCGAGGGCGAAGGGGAATATTTAAAAATATTATTTAAATTCTAAACGCACAGTCTTTAAATTTTTTTTAAAGACGAAGACAACGACAACGATAACTCGGCAAGCTAATATAAGCGTGGTAAAAAACTAGACTATGATATCAAATCGAAGAAGTATAGAAAAATGTAGTTCAGCAGCGTCACGGTGCCGCGGTAATAAGCATAACGCGAGACTGACGCGATCGCATCGCATCGGTCCGGCATTCTCGTCTATGAGAGCGTGAACAAAATGCGTACCTACCCGAGGCTGCTGCCCGCTCGACAGAGCTCGCAAAGCTAGAGTGAGTAATTGCAACAGTCGACGAATAATTACGATGTTACACGCGGCTCTGTTAATTGCCAAGCCACGAACGAATCTGCTTGTTGATCTTCTGGTGGAAAGGGAAGGAAAAGGAAGAAGAAACATAATAAGCGTTACTTCGGATTAGGGGTAGACTGAGCCTTCAGGAAGGCTTTGTTCTTGGATTTCCGGCGAACGAATCAACCTTTTGCTCTCGAAACCGTGGCGAGCACGGGGGAGAGAACGGGAAGATAAAGATTAGAAGCTAATCTTGGAGGAACGATCTAATTTGATTACCGCGTCCGTTGTACATAATGAATGGGGAACTAGGTCTCTGAGAATATTAAAGAAATAAATGCGGTCTCTGGAACGGTTTTATTACGTGTAGAATTGTTGCGACTGCTTTTCATTCTTCAAGATTGTATCTGTGGATACTGCATAGGTTTTGTTTCAGAATGTAGGGAAGTCCGGGGATAGATGTTCCCGGGGTAAGTCGTGTTCCGATCGTTATTTGTAAGAAAAGAGAAGAACGCGCGATTCCTTTCAAGCTGTTTTTGTTATACAAGTGGATAAAGACACTCTGTCGTACATTTTTGTGGTGTAATACGTGTAATTCGCTGCGACGGAACGATGTACAGTCGGTGTGCAAAGTATTCGTACACGTTTTAAAAACGAATAACTTTTTCAAGATTGGACCCAACAGCAACAGCTTGAGGTTTTTTAGACGTTAGAAGTACTAGTTTAAATGCGTGAGTATTTTTTAAAAAATTGTTATTGATTGCATTTGTGGAGGAAAAGGTCACGATTTTTTAATTTTTTGAGAAAGTTATTCGAAAGTTATTCGAAAGTCCAATTTTGAGAAAGTTATTCGTTTTTTAAATGTGTACGAAGTACGAATACTTTTTATACCGAATGTATATGTATATTGTATTATAATTAAAATACATGTATTTTTTACGAAGAACTTATGCTTATTGTTGTCCTTAATTATTTTGTTCCATTGTAAACAATATATATGTACTAATTTTTTTATAAAATAATCAATATATAATTTTTTATATGAAAATTTAACATAAATTTCAAATATTACTAAATTTTTTATAAAATGTATATATATGTATCTTTAGATATCTTTAGATCGCAGGGAAACCAATTCATACATATATCAACCACGTTTTCTCTGTTTTTTTTTCAGGTGAGAGCGACAACGGATCTCGTCGTCCTTCGCATCCTGGTGGTCTGCATGAAGGACTCGAGGTACCTCATTTTCGTGAAAGATTTTGTTAATGCGTGTACCCATTGTTCGACTGAACTGCACCTCAGGAAATGTTTCACTTATGTTAATGCAATCCTATAAATTTTGACGAGAAAATGCCGAAAATCCAAGTTTTAATGTTAGAAATACATTAAAAGTTAATCACTTATATTTTTATTTAACGGTTCATGTTAGAGGGTTTTAATAAAGTGGAACCAAAAAATTTTATAGACTTTTAACAAAAGTAATAAATATGCGATTAACTCTCGCAAATTAATGTAATAAAAATAGGCCTCGTAGGCCCCGACAAAAATGAATTTCATAAATAGCATCGTGGCGAATAAATTTAAGATAAAGAATAACACAGGACAAAAAGTAAACATACAGATTTAATTTTATTCGTATAAAAATTCTTTTAAAAAATTTGAAGCTGGTGTCTTTGAGATCCTACATTACCTTGCGAAGGTTAAAAAAAGAACAAGTTCAAATTAAAAAAAAAGAATTTCGTCAAGAATAAAAATTCGTTAGTCACTGTGTTCTCCGGATCTGTTTCCTTTGGATTTTTATCTTTGAAGATATGTTCAATCCGTTGTACACGACACAACAATCAATAATGTTGAAAAACTTGGAATCACATAACAAATGCATGTAATAATCATTATAATGATCTTCAATTCGCCCGTAAGCCCGTAACCATGTATTTCTAACCTTTTCGTTTGATCCTACTACCGAGCGGCAGTAAAATTCTGCAGCATTTTATTTGTTGCGATATATACCAAAATGTTCACTATCATTCTAAAGATCGTTAGTTGTCCAAGCGGTTAAGGAGTTGGACTAACAAACGATGGAACCGGAGTTCGAATCGAGTCGGGGTAACAAATTATTTTTCTTCGTTTATTTTCAGTTTAAATTTTCGCGCTCGAATTTCTACTTCCGTAACATTGAGTCCCGTAACATCAGAAAATTATTACCCTCAGCAAAGAAGTTTCACTTCAATCAGCGCCACCCTAATCTGCAGTGTACACAGTGTGTTCACGTTGCAGCTTCGGGGCCTCGAAAGGATGAGGCGGATCGACAACGGCCATGTTCAACGACCGCCTCCGTTTAGGGTGCTCGCGGCACCCGACGGTAATTACCTGTCACCCCCAACGATACCGCCGCCACCGCCGCGTGCACCAGAGCCCTACAAGATCGCGTCGTCCTCGACGTCGTCCTCTAGAGCGCACAGACGATCCAGTTTCGTGATCATCGCTGACTCGAGACCGGCTTCCCCGCAAACGAGGAGTCCATCGCCGACACTTGCCACCGGTCGAGTCTCGCCCTTCCGTGGACGAGGGTTCAAGGGACCGCCACCACGATCGAGGTCGAGGCCTCAATCCCCAGATCACGCGGATCTTCGCAGGAGAACTCGAAGCGAACGTCGAGGTGAGATTTTCTTATTTTCTTATTATAGTTTTCATTGTTCAGGGCACAAAGTGTCCTCCGAGGGACTTTCGAAACAAAGGCTCTTAAAAGGGGACACTGGTGCAAACTACTAAAAATGATGCGAACTTTAGGAATTCTTTAATAAAAAAATCATTTAATATTCGCTCTCAAAAATTTAGAGGTGTTTTATTGGCCCATTAAATAGTACAAGATACTATTTTTTTAGGGGAGGAACAAAAATAGTTTAGGGGAGAACGGGGTTGAAAGTATCAATTTGACTTTGAACTACGATTATGTAGAAACTATTACATTTATAACAAAAACTTTTATAAAAATAGCATTTAACATTAAATCTTTTAAATAAAATTTTTTCTTATAAAAATGACACGACACTGTTTGTTTCGATTCTGTGCAATTTTTATAACAATATGTGCTTGGATAAAGAAATTATATACATACTAAGTTAATATTCTCGCATTTACTTTAAGGGAATTTTATTGGCTCATAAAATAGCACAAAAAAAAGAAACTATTGCATTTACAACAAAAACTTTTATACCAAAATCTTACATGGCTATCTGAGATTATTGTATCACAGCTGTTTCGCTTTATCTTAAGTAATATCCAAGTTATTAATAAAAAATAAACGCCAGAGAAAGTGTTACCCCGCTTACCCCGGGGCGGTTGTAACACGGTAAGGCAAGGTAAGTCAATAATAACATAATACTTGTTTTTTTTCAATTAAAATATTGATTAAATTAAATTGTGACTGTAAAGTAAAGGAATTATATGTCAGATGCGTGCTTTAGAAATCGGTTTTCTCGAAAATTCGACTTATTTTTGCATATAGAATCATCCCCTGTCGGTCGTACCGCCCATCTGGCCGCACCCTGTATTATTCAGGGTGTTCGACTACAAGCGAGAGAAAATTTAAGCGATGGTTCTCGGCGATAATATAATACGAAAATGAAGAATAAAAAAATTGCAATTTCGATTTCATTTTAGGCTAATTTTTAATTGCTAATAACTAATTAACGAAGCCGAAAGCGCAATTTTTTTATTCTTCATTTTCGTCTTATACCATCGTCGAGGATCACCCTTTAAATTTTATCCCACCTGTAGTCGAACACCATGTATGCAGACAAATCTAAAAATTATATGTTAAATATCTTCGTGAAAAATGTGCATTGGCAAAAAAGTTCGGACACGTGTCTGCTTATTTTGTCTCTAGAATTGCCACAAAAAGTTTCATTAAACTCGGCGACCCACAGATGTGACCTCTCCTTATGAATTGAGAAATAATGGTGCTCTTTACATTTGAGCGTGACCACTCTGTATAATAACAACAATAAGGATGGATTGTATGTATAAAAAACCACCGCGATTATCAGTTTCAGTGTCTCAGCAGAGCAGTCCAAGAAGAAGTCTAATACCGCAGCCGACACGACAGCGATCAACGTCCCTCAGCAAATCGACCGATTGTCTTTCATCGCCGAAAGGTGTCCGTCGAACGGATTCGCGAAATCGCTTGAATGACTCGAGAAACCGTTTGAATGTCTCTGGGAACAGTAACAGCACAACGAGCCTCGTCACCCGTCGCCAAACGGTGAAGACACCTAGCAAACTATCGCCTATCCAGGGTACACCAACTAAACCAGACAGGACGCCGCAATTCGGTCGAAGGGATCGTTCCAAGGAAGTCTCGAGAACGTCGCCATTGAAATCACGTAAACCATCGCCCTCCAGAAATGCTTGGAATTCGAAAAAGTTGACTCGCGAGAAAAGCAAACCACCAACGAAAGACCGTCTAACGTCACCATCGAAGATTCCCTTGAAGGCGAACAGGGTTGGCACGAATTCATTGAACCCTGCTAGATTCATTAACATCTCGAGTCAACCAAACGACAAAGGCAAAAGAACCGGAGACAAAGGGAGTAAGGAGGTTCGAAACAATAGTGACCGTGGGAACGACCAGAATAGCAGCCAAAATGGCGTGCAGTCGAAGGAAGGCTCGAAGGAGTCCGAGACAAGCAACAAGAATTCGTCTGGCAGCGATCGAGTCCGTGATTATCAATTGTTAGAACTGCTGAAACAATCATCCGGTGCTACAGGAACGTCCAGCGTAGTGAACACTACCGCGACGACAGCCGTCCAGCCGCTGCACATAGACGCCAATGCGATTCTGATGGACAAAGATGCTTCCGAAAAGAGGAACCCGTCGGATCCTCTTCATAGCAAATCTTCCAATTCGTCGAACGACGATTCCGTCGTTAGACAGGCACAAAATAACGACGATCAGCGTTCCACGAATGTACAGAGGTCCAGCAAACCGGGTAATAGTTACGGTCGAACGAAAGGTGGAGCAGAGAGTAGAACCGAATCACCTGTGCCTGCTGAATCTGTCGGTGGCCACTCGAAGAGCAACAGCATCAGTCAGTCCATGAAGAATCTGAGTAAAGTTAATGGAACGACAAGCAACAATGGCTCCGCTACGCAACGATCCAGTAAGAACCAGAGTACTGTGAGCGAGCAAACCGTGAAGAAGCTCGGTGATCAAAGGATCAACGAATCGATCTCGATGCAACCTGTCGCAACGGCAAATTCCTTAAAATTGAACGAAGGGGAAGCGATAGCAGATGTTACGAAGAATTCTCCGAGTAACGAACAGGTGGCCACCGTGGGAGTAGCGAACGCTATGGGGGCGCAAGAGGAGCCGAGAGTTCCCTCGAGGATGGCTAATGAACACGCAACGAAGATCGGCGGGAATGCGAATTCTGTGAACGTTGTTCACGATCAATCGACCGCTTCGAAGGGGAATGACGTGTCTGGTATGATTGGTGCAGTGAACGGGTCGCAAAACGTGAACAGCGCCGGGGTGAAAGCGCGAACGGGTATTCATGGGAGCGGTATCTCCCAAACCTCATCCGCGGGGATGTCGGTCGAGTCGATCGACAGCGTACGAACCACGGATACCGGGGTGAGCGTGAATACTGTCAGGGGTGTGTCCTCGCCAAGGGAGAAAACTGGAATGCACGTAGTGAAACGTCCCCAGGAGATCGAGACTTTAAGTGGAAACGTGGTGCACCTGGAGCAGAACGGTGAGCCAGCGTAAGTAAACATTTAATCATTTTTTTTTTCAATTCACTGATTTTGATTAAAAGCCGATTTATACTATCCGATGGAGATACCGTAGTTTTGCGCATAATTTAGTACGTGTCATTTCAAGTACACGTGTATTTAAATACAGGTGCATTAATGCAGTACATTTTAATTTGTAGGTTTTTTAAAACATTGATATATTAATTGATGTATCGAGACTATGATTTCACAAATTCCGCGGTTATATAATAATAAATTTAAACATCATTTTTGTGTTGCATAATTTAGTACGTGTCATTTCAAGTACACGTGTATTTAAATACAGGTGCATTAATGCAGCCCATTTTAATTTGTAGGATTTTTAAAACATTGATATATTAATTGATGTATCGAGACTATGATTTCACAAATTCCGCGGTTGTTGATACAACAATAAATTTAAACATCATTTTTTTATTGCATAATTTAGTGCGTGTTATTTCAAGTACACGTATATTTAAATACAGGTGCATTAATGCAGTCCATTTTAATTTGTAGGATTTTTAAAACATTGATATATTAATTGATGTATCGAGACTATGATTTCACAAATTCCGCGGTTATATAATAATAAATTTAAACATCACTTTTGTATTGCCGAATCTTTTTAAGCAGACATTGGAGTTGCAATTCGAAGTGTATTTAAACGTATCAGCAATAGCAGTTGCTCTGGAATGGTGTTTTCCAACAGCTATGAATATTCGTATCCTAAAAGAAGTCGTTGATTGCCAGAATATTGAAACATATCAGATTCTTCTGTAAGATACTAGAGGGTTAGTTGATTATATTTTTTTAATGGAAGTGGCTTTCAAATTAATTTTTAAAATTAGTAATTGTATTCTAAAAATTAATACATTCGTTGTAATTTTTAATTCTAAAATGCGGATGCGTTAATACACGTGTATATTAAATGTAACTGAAAATAGTACATGTGTATTTAAACACACGTGAAAAAGGAATCTCTACCATCCGCACAGATGAAGAACGGTTTCGTTCAGTATAATAATACTTAAATAATGTCTTTTGTTTAGCTTTTGCAAAGACAGTATAAACACCTTTATTCAAATGGATTAAAATATTTTTGTTTGATCAGTGCTAAACGGAACCGTTTGGTAACTTTTTTCCGTCAATTCTCCCTTCATCTGGCGACACTAGTCTGTGTGGATGTTATAAAGTATAAATCGACCTTAACGCATCATATGAGATTTATCAATTGAAGAGTGCTCCTTCGATTGGTTTGATACAGAATGTTTCGAAAGGAAGGCACAATCTCTAAGAATTATTCTACATTTTTCTTGTATATATTTCGTCAACTGTGGAATTAAAAACTTCTGCAATTTTTAATCAAGAAATTAACAAAATCCGA
>CM052344.1:9430326-9466475 GCA_028455595.1 Lasioglossum vierecki | reverse complement strand
TTCATTTGTATTGTCTTCTGGAGGGAGTCTATACACGATCGATTAGAATGTTTAACAAATTGCAATCCTTTTTTATTATTAAGGTTTGTAACACTAAACATAAATTTTTTTGTAAATGTATTTGTTACTTATGTACAGATTTATACGAATATTCATTTGTATTGTCTTCTGGAGGGAGTCTATACACGATCGATTAGAGTGTTTAACAAATTGCAATCCTTTTTTATTATTAAGGTTTGTAACACTAAACATGAATCTCTGTAAATGTATTTGTTACTTGTGTACAGATTTATACGAATATTCCTTTGTATTGTCTTCTGGAGGGAGTCTATGTAATGATAATAATACTTTTGCACAGACAGCAGCTGCATAGATATGATACAACGTTTCGGTAATTATATACTTTAGCGATTCCTCATTGATAATCTTGAAATATGTTGTCGAAGTCATCGTCATTTTAACCCTTCGCTGCATACTCTATCATATCTGATACAGTTAACAAATCTTGTGTATAACTAAGAATGTATTTTCTTGCTATAAAATATTTTTCTCTTAAAGAAAACACAAAACCTGACCTTGTTTCAATTTTTTCATTACAATTTAAAAAATCTTGCAGTGAAGGGTTTAACGAATTTTGGTTAGAGTTTGAGCGAAAATCAGGTAAATTATCAATAAATTAATTACTTAATCGCGTATCTTTGTGAAAATTCGTTCAAATTATTGTTGGATTTTTTATTCCAAAAAACATGCTATAACAATGTTTCTAACTTTATGCACTTATCTATATATTATATGGAAAAAACGTTCTAAACATTATGAAGACATAATAGAATTGAACAGAGTTCGATTTTATTTTTGATTTACTCTGAAAAAGAGTACGTTTACATAAATTTTCGGAATCCTGTAATCATCTAATTTATTATTTAAAAACTAAACAGTGTTGCAGTTAAACTGGAACGAGCTACAAACATAATTATTCGTGGTTACGTGCATCAATTTGGTCAATCATGCGAATGTCTTATCGCAGTTCTAAATATTTCTTTTCAGTAGAAACGTATTAGAAACATTCAGTAGGTATTGTAACATTTGTTACAGTACTATTATTTATAAAATATGTTTATTTCATAAAATCAAAAAAAATTTACAATCATACTATAAAATATATGTATTTCTTTGTGTTTCGCTAAAGCACACTGTGCGAAAAAGTGAACCAGTGTGTTTAAGATAAAATGTATCAAATTTAAGAATAACATATTTGTAAAATGGCTTCAAAATATCTATAGAATATATAAAATAATCAATTACATTTTTTATTGTCATACAGTATGACACATTAATATTCCAACATTGTTAAAAAGACGTTAACGTTATTCACAAAGAGCGAGTATTCCCAATAATTTAAAAACAGTCGCAAAATAAATTGTGAGAAAATTGTTTTTCAATTAAAATAACTTTGATTAGATACTCTCGTGTCTTCACTATAAGTTTGTTACGTAGTTCAGCCGTTACAATTTAATAAAAAAATTTGACACTTAATTTTACACACGTATAAAACTAACAATTTTTAAAAGTTCGAAAAGGCTACTGTACAGGTAATCCAAAAAATGTACTTCAAATGACCTTGGGAACCGCTTCTTTCAAGGAAGCAGCAAACTTTTGGAACACCCTGTATATCCAAATCTGGGTAAAATCAAAAACAGTGCTCCGAAAAGTGTTCGATCTCGCGTGGAATTGCCCTATATGTAAATAGTGCAGTGCTACATAGGTATCAAAGTTACGCAAGTCACTCTGTATATCGATTTGCCCTATAATCGATTGAAAAAAAGGAACGGTGGTAGACCTTGAAATCTCTTTTACAATACCATTTGTAAAAAAGATATTTACTATATAATTATCATATTATATACAATATTGTCGCATCTCGAAAGATTTATGAGATATTTGAATGCTCTCAGGTGGATGTTGATGAAATACATTATGGAGCCAGTAGTGTCCTTGAAGCATCCTGTATCAATACTGTATTAATCGCGTAGTTATTGCTCCTTTCATTGACGCCTGTCGTTTCATTCTTTCTTAGCCGAAGGCTCCTTTATCGCGAAGTCGATCGATCAAGGAGGCCGAGTAGGCGTTTTTTAATAATACTAACAGCATGGTCGGGGTGCGGCCGCCCTTCGATTGCAGGGTGTTGGTAGCGGCGAACGGCGTTAGCGAACGGCCACCCGAGAGATTTTTCACGCGCTGGAAAAGATCCTTGAGTCGGTGTTGCCAGTGTTGTCCGAGCATGAGGTGTCTTGCTTGTCGCACCCACCCCAAGGGGCTCGCCTGGCCCAGGAACAATACCAGGACCACTATGGTGACGACAAGGAATGAGACTGAACAACAACCTGCTGCCGCGACCGACAGTGGATCTGCAGGCTGCTGGCCTAAATTCAAGAATAGATGCAGGTATGTATTGTAAATATATAATATATATAATAATTTATTATAAGGACGAAACACCTTCCTTTCTTTTAAAAACTGATTACAAACATTTGTAATAGCCAACGTGGTTCTCGAACTTGCAGATTCAAATCCGAATATAGTATCCTACAATATTTGTTGTTGTAAATGATCAAACCTTTGCGCCGCGAATAAAAACTTTGTATTATCTTGAAGATAAATTACGATTGATAACCAATTAATTAATTATTATAATAAAAACTGTTTAAAAACCACGCTAATATTACAATGCACTAAAAAGGAGAAAGTAATTATTTTTCTGGTTTTAGTGTTAAGGATATGGTTAAAAAAATGGAAAGAAAGGTTAAGGAAGCAGATGTAAAAAGTATTTTAAACCTCTGTCATGATTTCATTTAAAAAATATATAAAAAAAACTATTTAAAAACCGCTAATATTAAAATGCACTAAAAAGGAGAAAGTAATTATTTTTCTGGTTTTAGTGTCAAGGATATGGTTAAAAAAATGGAAAGAAAGGTTAAGGAAGCAGATGTAAAAAGGATTTTAATCCTCTGTCATGATTTTATTTTAAAAAATATAAAAAAAACTATTTAAAAACCGCGCTAATATTAAAATGCACTAAAAAGGAGAAAATAATTATTTTCCTGGTTTTAGTGTTAAGGGTAGGGTTAAAAAGACTCAATACTCAATACGCTTCAGTAAATACATACGTACTTTCATGTTACAAATTTATTAAATACAACTTTTTGGGACAGTCTGCAGTGTTCTAATTTAAAAAGATTACGCGCCGATGATATCGACTTTCACCTGGAACACAGATTAGGTTTTCGTAATAGTAATCACGATGAACTTCTTATCGACACATTAACACTAATTATTATTTTACGCTTTCTACGTTTATTACTTCGAGAAATTGATTAGTGAGTCACTGTTTATTTAGCTTAGGGAAAGCGATGGAACATTCACAGGAAATGTGGTTCACGAACCACGTCAAATAGAATCCCACGAATGACTCACCAGAAATTCTCACTGATACAAATTCACCCTTTTGTAAATCAATTTCACCCATTAAGAATATTTAAAATATTTATTTACACGTTCGTCAACGGTGTTACTGCTGCGAGGGAATCACAAGACTCAATAATTGCTTTAATATATACATATGCACCTATATTTTAAAAATTTATTAACCAAAATATGACTACAATGAATATACATATCTTTGCACACAGTTTTCACACATTGCGAAGTGAATTAATTGGTAATTACTATTAAATAAGTATTTGATGTATATCTTTGCAATAAATAAGATTTCAAATTTCTTAACAATTAATTTTTACATTTGATTTGATTTTTTAAATAAAAACTTACTTAAAAATACAGTAGGACTTCGGTTAACTGGATCCCGATTATAAACAAATATGCGTTTAAATATGATTATATTATGAGGAGGAATAAATTTTCGAAAATAAAAAATTTGTTTTAAAATATGATGCACACTTTAATTATGTTCCACGGGTCTGGACTATCCATCAGGCCTTAATTTAATCGGGCTGTTTGTCTCCCGATCAAGTTGTTTAATCTAGGTGCTACTGTAATTTTATTTGCAAAAGGGTGAAATTGATTTGCAAAAGGGTAAAATGATTTTTCAGAATGATGAAATTGGTTTGCAAAAAGATGAAATCGATTTGCAAAAGAGTGAAATTGATTTGCAAATAGGTGAAATGATTTGCAAAAGGGTGCAATGGATTTGTAAAAGGGTGAAATGAATTTGCAAAAGGGTAAAATTGATGTGCAAAAGGGTGAAATGGATTTGCAAAAGGGTGCAATGGATTTGCAAAAGGGTGCAATGGATTTGTAAAAGGGTGAAATGAATTTGCAAAAGGATAAAATTGATGTGCAAAAGGGTGAAATGGATTTGTAAAAGGGTGCAATGGATTTGCAAAAGGGTAAAATTGATGTGCAAAAGGGTGAAATGGATTTGCAAAAGGGTGAAATTGATGTACAAAAGGGTGAAATGGATTTGCAAAAGGGTGAAATTGATGTACAAAAGGGTGAAATTGATGTGGAAAAGGGTGAAATAGATTTGCAAAAGGGTGGTGAAATAGATTTGCAAAAGGGTGAAATAGATTTGCTTAGGGGTGAATTTGGAGTAACAAATCTGTAAAATTGTCTACTTATTGCAGGTGCACAAGACTCAGGGAAATGAAGTGTTGCTCAAGAAGATCAAGGATCGCGCCCGCTGAGGCAGCTGCCTGTTGCCCTCCTGAAAGAAGATTCGGCGCGATTTGTCGTCGTTTGTTCGACAGATGCAAGTGCTGCAAGCAAAAGGCTGAAGCAGAACGCACAAGAAGTATACGTGCCAAGCACAGTCTTACCAGCGTCGCACCACCACCACTATCAGAGGTGAATCATATTGAGTACATGTCTCTTATGTGTGAAAGCATGCAGTCCTCACTACTCAGAATAAAAGATTATTCGAGAAACAAACAATTTTGCAGATTATATAAATAAGTTTGGTTTTGTTCGTGACAACGTACCACTTAAAATAATTAAATAAATTATGTCCTGTCAAAGTATTCTTAACATTGCCATATAATATTGATTCAAGTTGGCAATAAAAATTTCAAACAAAATCTATTTAAATAAAATTAGGCACTAAAATAAATGTAAATTTAATTGTTTCTCCCATTGTTCAAGAAATTGTTTAAGAAAGAGAATTATATATTTTAAATATTTTAAATACTTTTGTACTAACAATAAGTATAGATTCGCAACCTATTTAAATTGAATTATTACTAACCAGAAATCTTTATATTTGACAACAGGAACCGAAGGCTAAGATACCGGACGTTCTGGTGGAGCACAATTCCCTAATGCGTGGCGCCATTCCGTGTTTACCAGTTCCTCTCGCTTGGTTTTGTTTAGTTTGGAACGTTTTACTGCCCGGTTCTGGTAAATCTACTTCACTTATTATAAAACACTCAGAGAGAATTGATTTATTTTGTTATAACAACTATTTAACCGATTTAAACAATATCGTTGTTTTCAGGCACCGTTTGGAGCGGCATTTTCAACCTGTGCTCAGGTCAACCGAGATTCTCAGCGGTCGCTGGACTAAAATCGAGGCTAGGTGCGTTCGTGGTGAATCTGGTGGTTGGGGTGGGCCAATTGTTCACCGTTTTATTCTGTCTGGTTGGATGGGGTTGGAGCATTTGGTGGGGTGTCACTTTGGTCCGTCTAGCTAGTAAGTACCTTCAATTATATTGATTTCACTAACTAACTTTATTATTTTCATAAACGATTCAATTTGGAGCATTGTCCATCAAAAAATAGTCACGTGGAAATATCTTAGAAAAATATGGACGATGGTTTATATATAAATTTATAAAATTTTAATAAATCTATATAAATTTTTTTGAACACCAAAACAAGTACACTTGTACTTCAAGACTATCTGTCTATATCTAAAAAAAGCCTAGTTCCATACGTACCTTATAGTTGTTCTAAAATATTCTTAAAATTTATTTTTTCACTGAAGTTACACAAGCCTCCCTTAAAATACTTAAAATACTTTAAAACATTTTCACTGGTACACATACTTAATTATTTACTATTTACAATTCTATTATACCTAGTCGTGTTAGCAATAAATAACGTCTAATAACAATCAAGTTTATTTTATTAAATCAGAAAAATGTACAATCATACTATAAAATATATGTATTTCCTTGTGTTTCGCTAAAGCACACTGTGTGAAAAAGTGAACCATTGTGTTTAAGATAAAATGTATCTAATTCAAGGATAATATGTTTGTAAAATGGCTTCAAAATATTTAGCAAAGTATCTATAGAATATATAAAATAATGAATTACATTTTTTATTGTTACACAGTCTGTCATGTTAATATCTGAACATTTTTTAAAAAACGTTAACGTTATTGATGTATATTCACAATAATTAAAAAACAATCGCAAAATAAATTACAATTTAATAAAAAAAAACTTGACACTTAATTTTACACATCTATAAAACTAACAATTTTGAAAAGTTTAAAAAATCCTCTACGTTCATATGTCACTAGAGGCTAATATACAGGTAGTCCTGTATAACCTGAAATAAATTTCAACGATAAGTGTCCACATACTTTTCAGCGGGGGTGTATGTACAATATTTTATTTTTTGTTTGTTTTGTTGAATATTTTATTCACAATACCTTTTATTTCAGGAAAATACAAACGATTCAAGGCTTCCGAAGCAGCCAGCAATGACCCGGAAGCTAGGGGCGGTGAATCCACGGTACTGCCCCCCGGTGTACCGAGTCAAGCTTTAAGGGGAATGGAACGAGCTCGATAATCGGAACCGTAACTATCTTCGTCTTAGACTCCTTGGGAAAGCATTTTTATATCATTCGACTACGATTCTTCACTACGTGCCTTCTGAAACGCTGCGAACAAGGATCATGTTTTTCGCTCGCGGATCCACAATTCCGAAGACATTTCGAAAAGAAATCTATCGGTCCTCTTACGATTTGTGAACGCCATGCTACGGGGTTAACGGAAAGATCAATAATAATTCCCTCAGTGAAAATTTGTAACAAATTATCCGACGAATACTCTATGAGAATACTCGAAACAATTTTCAAACAGGATGAAAAGTTTCTGTGATCTATTACGATTCAACGACCACGTGGATTCCTTTTGAAGAAGGTCGAGAGGTTTTGCAGTTCGAAATCAAATTTGTTTGAAGTAACAGAGAGAATGAAAAAGCTTTGGAAAAGTTCAATGAGAATTATCCACGTAATCGATTTCGGTGCAGGAGTGCAAGGATTTACGGGGATTTTCACGAATCAACGAACAGGAGAGTTGTTTGTTGAGAAAAATGCAACTTCAACCGATGCTGCAGCGGTTCGCTGTACCAAGGAACGCAAGGAAGTTCTTGGATGATTAATCGCTTTCAGTGAAAGCATACCTATCCGTGGCGTTCTTTCAAAATGTACTCGTTACGTCGTCGATCGGTATCTGTTATTTCTTTTCGTTTTTCCCCTTTTTTCGCGGCCGCTCGACGCGGCATTCTCGAGAAGTCGAGTGCACGGAAATGTTTACGGAAGAAATTGTACGCGCCCCTTCATTTCCCCGAAGGTTTTTTTCCACGTCGACGGAATAAATACGTTTTGGAAAAACGCACTTTATATTTTTACAAGCGCAACACACATATTATGTATACATACATCCATATATTCAACTATCCGATTACTAAGCCTTATAACTAAAAGTCCTTGTAAATATGAAAATATATTACTTACATCGGTTTTTAATCTAATTACTGTTTTTCGTGTTTTACTCGACAATTTTGAACAGCGTAATCCAATCTCTAATGGCTAGACTGCGGAGTGCATGCGAAGCATTTAAATTCTTTCCCGTTTTTAATTTAAATCTCATTCCCGGAGGTGAGAATGGAAAAATGACATATGAATTATTCTGGCGACATTACGTGTAGCAAAGGTTAGTTTGATTATGGTGGGAGGATAGAGTTGGGCATTGATCAATTAAAATTTTAGCCCAGATTGTTTGATTAATGTGTACGATTAAAAAAGGTAATCATTGAAAAATGGACGAAGTTAATTGTTAATCGTTAATTAAAGAAAGAAATCATCGACAAATGGGAGACTGATTTAATCAACTGTTGAAGTTAATCGCCACACGGTCTATCCACAAATTGTAAAAAGAAGGGAGAAAGAGAGACAGAGAACGGAGATGGAGAATTGACAGAAATATATCTGAACAAAAACTCAGTTTACATATTTTTCAGTATGATAACACTTTTTAAAAATTTATTATTATTCATTAACGATTCAAGTAGAAATTTATTCGTCAATCGTTGATTCAATTTTTGCGCAACTCTGTGGGAGGAGCGGTTGACTGAGAGTGGGGCGAATGCAACCCCTGGAGAAGTGGGGCACTGGCAGACCGAGAGCCAGACTCGTGCGGCTCTCGGAAAGGAAGAAGTTTAACAGCTTTGTACATACTAAAACATGGGACCAAGCAGGATGATTTTCTGCTTGAATAAAGAATAAATAGTTTGAAAAACAACTAATAATAAAACTAAAAATATCATATGAAAAATAAATACATGAAAATACCATATGAAAAATAAATAAATGAATGAAGTGTATGGTTTAGAAGTTACTCGAGGTAATCAAGTTAACTGGAACACTCTCTATTTTCGGGCAACGAATCGATCAGACTCTCACA
The DNA here is from genome assembly GCA_028455595.1 of Lasioglossum vierecki. Lineage (NCBI taxonomy): Eukaryota > Metazoa > Arthropoda > Insecta > Hymenoptera > Halictidae > Lasioglossum > Lasioglossum vierecki. The sequence continues at coordinate 9,457,764 of CM052344.1, read as the reverse complement.
ATTCATATGGTACTTAAAGTGATTACAGCCAACAGAAGTGATTATGCCAATAACAGGTACCTACATATGGATCGTTTATTTTAAACGTGGTTCAAGTCCATTTATTGGTGTTTCGAGAAAATTGAAGGTTAGCATATTAATCTGACAAGGTTTCTACTAATTTGTCAATATGTAATTTGATTATTTAAATTTCTTTTAGGCGAATTTAACTGAAATAACGAATATTTACTGTAAATAGACTTACATTAAAAATCAATTAATTTCAATTATGAAAAATTAAATATCATTTAAAATATATTTTGTATTAATCAAATTTTGTTTATAAATAGTAAGAAGAAATAAAATAGGAGTAGTATTTTTTATTTTGAATTTTAATTATATTTATATATTCTTAAACTTAACGTAAGATATTGCTATTATTTATTTATAGTATTTTTTTTGTTGAAACGATTCCCTCATTTCATTTCGTGTAAAATAAATTTATTATTTTCTCTGCATTTTACACCACTTTCAATACAAACGCTACGCAATTTCTTTTATAGACTAATTTTAAATTACACAAAACATTAGTGTTTTTTAAAATATTAAATATTAAATAGTTATGAATAAAAAGTTTACACTAAATTAATTACGAATTAGGTGGTATCTCATTTTTTTTAAAGAAATTGTCTTTCACCACTTTTACAATAAACGATCCATATAAAAAATTGGAAAAAATAAATGAAAATGCTTTTTGTTACAGCATGCGCATGTTTAGAGTAGGATTTGGCGAGAAATACTAATAACAGCTGCTGCGAATCGATTGCATGCTCAAGTGACTCTATTTCAGGCAGTGCCTATCAAGATCCTGTTTATTTTTGTTTTATCGGAGCACCTGCACCGGGCATCTAGCTTCTCGTAGCGTTTTACTGCTCGCTTGATAATGGACTGTCTTCTGTGATAATGTTTAACCATATCCGGATATGGAATGGTCCGGCTTTTGCGAGTTACAACTGCTTCTTTTTTCGTGAGCTGTGCGATTTTAACCCTTTGCACACGGAACTTAATTTAATTCGAAAATTAAACATTTCTTCCGACCTAGAATACTTCCACTCTACAAGGTGGTTCACCAGATATTACCATCTCGATTTTCGTCACTATTATTATTCGTAGCGAAGAATGTTTATACTTTTATAATGTATAATGTTAAATGGTTTCAAGAGATGCAGACATTGGTGTAGCGAGTTCTTTTGTAACGTTGAAACTTGAAATGCTTTAAAGCACCAAGACAGTTCCTCTAGATTTCGTATTTGTGGATAGAAATTATATTACTGCATTTTTATTATATAATTTGTACAAAAATATAAATTCTATTCTGCTTTAATACTAAAATATATATAATAATAATAAAGGCGCGCAGTGGCTCACTGGGTGGAGCGCGGATGCCGTGGTCGCGGATTCGATCCCACCGGCGCACAGTGGGCGAGAAAGCGATCTTTGTGGACAAAAATCTGCCTACAACTCAGTTTTCCACCGATTCAATTGAAATGTTTTTTTAAATGTTCGTGAAGGTCTATACTTTGATTACGTGCTGCGCAAAAATCGTTATCAAGAATCCTTATCTACAAAATTCACAGTGGGCGAGAAAGCGATCTTTGTGGCCAAAAATCTGCCTACAACTCACGTTTCCACCGATTCAATTGAAATTTTTTTAAAAATGTTCGTGAAGGTCTATATTTTAGATTTACAATTTAAAAGTTTGCGGTTTAGGGTTAAGAAGCGTCGGCAACTCAGCTGGGACATGCAAATTTATGGTATGGGCGGATAAAGTATCGGAGTTATTGAGTTTTGTAGATAAGAATTCTTGATAACGATTTTTGCGCAGCACGTCATTAAAATATAGACCTTCACGAACATTAAAAAAAAAATTTCAATTGAATCGGTGGAAAACTGAGTTGTAGGCAGATTCTTGGCCACAAAGATCGCATTCTCGCCCACTGTGAATTTTGTAGATAAGGTTTCTTGATAACGATTTTTGTGCAGCACGTAATCAAAATATAGACCTTCACGAACATTTAAAAAAATATTTCAATTGAATCGTCAACGACCATAGCCTCGCTGCAACACCGGTTCCCCTGCGATCACCGAAGTTAAACAGTGATGGGCGCGGTACGGGCTTGGATGGGTGACCGCATGGGTATACAGTATACTTCAGGCGGTGACTTGTCTGGGTACTGGCCGCGTGTTGTTGGCAAAAAGGTGGTTCGGAACCCACCTTAATAAAAAGTAGGTCCCGCTGAAAAGTAAGCTGAAATAGGCTGAAATTTGGCGTTAGTGAGAGAAGAATGGTCAGAAGGGGAGAGATGGTGAACGGGAGAGGAAATGGTTAACGGATTTGAAACCCTGAGGGGACCAAATATCAAAAAAAAACCTATTTCAATTGAATCGGTGGAAAACTGAGTTGTAGGCAGATTTTTGTCCACAAAGATCGCTTTCTCGCCCACTGTGCGCCGGCACCTCTGGAAAGGGTCTAGCCGGATAAGCATGGGCCAGCGGTCACCGCTCCGATTTTCCTGATTCTTGTCTTAAAACATAGTTTTATGTCTAAAAAAACATTGTGTAAAATTTCAAATGTCTACCCCCACCGATAGGGGAGATATTGGGGTGAATTTCCCGGCACTTAAATGCAATTTTTTCTAAAACGAGAAAAGATATCGACATGAGACAAACGGCAAACAAAAGATATAGATGCAGTCTATATTTCAGATTTTTTTCAGATTTGTTTGCTAATTATTTATAGTTGAAAACAATTAATTAATTTTTTGGGAATTTTTTTTAACCCTCTTCCCCTGGGTTGACACCCACCAAAAAATTCTAAAATATTACTATGATGCTAAACTATTTTGTAAAAAAATTTCGAAAGTGTCCGTTTGGTGGAACAGTGTCAAAAAAAATAAAGTATGCCGGCGAACGCTCGTAACGGCGCAGCGACCGAGTCCCCTTGCGGTGGCTAGTGATGGAAGCGAACGGGAAGTCGGCGCCTGTACGGAAAAGCTGATACATGTAAATATGCGACTACATCTTCTAATATATGATTACAATTGCATGTCTAAACAATTATATTTTAGGAAATAGCTTACATTTATGAAAAAAGAAAAATAATTGTAAAGCTAATTTATTGCTGTTAAGTAACAGAAAGAAGAAGCTACTTTCAAGTATGTTGTATGAGTTTTCGAGTCCTCCTCAAATCAACTTTCTTTTCTTGTTTCTGCAATTAGGACATAGATGTAAGTGGCAAAGAGAAGGAGATTTGGTGTATGAACTTGAAACCCTGAGGGGACCAAGTATCTATCTATAATAACAATAATAATTACAAATATCCTTGTTTTAAATATTTTCCTACTAACTGAAACTCCGTTTTGTAGAGAAAACGGAAGTGCCCGGATTCTTTTGAGTGGTAGGGTACATAAAAGGCCAAATTATGGACTTCTTTTCCAAACCCAAGCGAATACAACTCTCAATGCCTAAAGTGACGCAGACTACGTAGGCGATCGAAGACAAGAAAATCCACAACGGTCTACGTAACGAAGCCCAAGGAAACTCTACATGCCAAAATCGTTGCTCTCTGTCGTAAGTGGATGCCCCAAAGTGCTTTTCAACTTTGCCTCATGGAACTTTATCGTAATCGATCGCAATAGCTGCATCTTATCTCACCACGATACATGTTTAATATTGTAACGTTTTGGTGAAAAATAAAGAATATTAGTTAAAACAGTTACTGTGTTCTTCTTTCACCAACCTGCACATGAATATTCGATAATAAAATTAAATTGACATCCTCGAAGATTATACCTTTATAATGGCGAAAATTTTCGAAAACCTCGGAAATTGAACTTTGTATTAGGAGAACATGATGTCGAAGGAGGTATCCGGATTTTCAGTAGTACAAGTCAACGGCAAGCCAGCCGCCCGAAAATTTTCGGCCGCCTGATTTATCGTTGACTTGTACTACTGAATCTCAATTTTTGACGATTTTCCACAATTTTTGGGTTTAAGTAGTACAAGTCAACGACAAGTCAGCCGCCCGAAAATTTTCGGCCGCCTGATTTATCGTTGACTTGTACTACTGAATCTCAATTTTTGACGATTTTCCACAATTTTTGGGTTTAAGTAGTACAAGTCAACGACAAGTCAGCCGCCCGAAAATTTTCGGCCGTCTGATTTATCGTTGACTTGTACTACTGAATCTCAATTTTTGACGATTTTCCACAATTTTTGGGTTTAAGTAGTACAAGTCAACGACAAGTCAGCCGCCGAAAATTTTCGGCCGTCTGATTTATCGTTGACTTGTACTACTGAATCTCAATTTTTCACGATTTTCGACAATTTTTGGGTTTAAGTAGTACAAGTCAACGACAAGTCAGCCGCCCGAAAAATTTCGAAAATTCAGTAGTACAACTCAACGACAAGTCAGACGGTCGAAAAATTGCGAAAATTTTCGAAAACCTCGAAAATTTAACTTTGTATTAGGAGAACATGATGTCGAAGGAGGTATCCGGATTTTCAGTAGTACAAGTCAACGTCAGGCCAGCCGCTCGAAAAATTTCGAAAATTAAGTAGTACAACTCAACGACAAGTCAGACGGTCGAAAAATTGCGAAAATTTTCGAAAATCTCGGAAATTTAACTTTGTATTAGGAGAACATGATGTCGAAGGAGGTATCTGGACGTTAAGAAATTTCAGTAGTACAAGTCAATGGATATTGGGGGAAATTGGCGCTTGAATAAATGTACCCAGATACTTTTATTTATTGCATTTTCTTTATTTGTTCATCGTAGATCTATACATAAAATGTTTCTATTTTACATCTCTACATCATTTATATTGTTAACATTCATATATCAAGAATGTAGATTGACTCCAAAAGAATCGGTGGATTTCTAACTGCAATATTCCGAATTGCGGTAACAGTTTGTTTGTTCGACGGCGTTTCAATGAATCTTCCTTGATTCGCTGAAGTGTTGACTGTCAGATCAGGCTCTCCACTGACCACCCCTGAACCACCCCTTTCAAAGGCATCCTGTACACCACTTCTAATCAGTCCTTTTCGATACCGTTTTAAGCCCTGAAAAATAATATACATATATGTATTTAGATGAAAATATGACACGTGCATTAAAAGGAGCATTCTTAAATGAGAAAGTCATGAAGCTGGTTGCATAGAAGCGTTTCTCTAAAGGAGAATAAAAATAGAAAATAATTGAAGAAGACAACTGAAAGTATACAATAATTTACTACATGATATGAAATATATTCCATGTTGTAGTATAGTATAATATTATGTACCTATATGTAATGCGATACAGTGTGATACGTTATCATGTGTTGGAAGTTAAAATAAAAGTATATATTTTCGAAACAATTTTTATTTAATCAATGTATGCACCGCAACAGTAATAACTAGACTGCGGATGTTTATGTAATTTGCAATTTACGTACACAAATTTTAAAAAAACTCGAATACTACAGAGTGGCTTTTGTAGATCTAAAATAAATGATATTCGTACTAAATTCTGTCGTATTTTTTATCTTAGCATTTTTTTTTTAATTTTCAAAAGCCATAATTGCATAAAGACCCACAGTCTAGTAATGACCTTCTCACAAAGAAAATGCGAGATGTTCGATATTTATAAAAATTAGTATTACGTTGGAATGAAAGTTCGTAGAGTTTTCAAATCAAAATTCAAAGATCAAATTAAGATATTTATTCATAGGTTTATTGAATAACATGATAAGTCACATAAAAAGTGGCAAAAGGTAATAGAAGAGAATGGAAAATATTATTTGAACAAATCTATGTGTAAATAGATTGCGTAGGGTCATGTTTATTTGTTATTTATTTATTAAATCCATTATCAGTGATTATTGAAAATAATTTTGAAAAAACCATGGTATATGGCTAAACACTTCTTAATGGAACCTTCAATAGCAACAGCAATTTTCATTGTAAACCAACAAGTCACCCTCAATAATGTCATCTAATAATTTCATTTAAAATTGCGATGTAAAAGAAAAATTTTGTGCTTGCTTTTGGTACCGCACAATTATTGAAAATCCTATTAACCCTTGTATTATATATAATTATATGTAAGTATTTCTTTCAACAATTTGGTAATGTTCCTCTAAAAAATATTACAAAAATTCAACTAACTAACAAATTGAACAAACAAGCCACCCTCAATAACGTTATCTAATAGTTTCATTTAAAATTGCTATGTAAAAGAAAAATTTTGTGCTTTTTTTTGGTACCGCACAATTATTGAAAATCCTAATAACCCTTGTATTATATATAATTATATGTAAGTATTTCTTTCAACAATTTGGCAATGCTCCTCTAAAAAATAATACAAAAATTCTCTCTGAATTTCCATTACTTTACTCACTAATATATTAATTCATATATTAATTATATTAATATAATAATTATTAATATATTTATATTAATTCATGGTCTTACAATGAGAATTTGTGCAAGCATGTTAAATACAGAATGGTTTTAAGTATTCTAATACCTTCTTGGTTGACAACGCAAGGGTTAATAGGCTTCCGGTAGGTAAAGTGTTAAGATGCCGCGAGATTGTACGATAAGTCCGTAAGGGTTGGAAGTACAACGTTGTCTGTGAGCTGTGCTCCTTTGGTACACGCTGTGGTAATTGTTAATAAAAGACGCTCGAGTTATGCGAACCGTGTTGGACGTGTTACCTTTGTTTGCACACTGCTGGCAACCTTGTGGCGCAAGTGATGTAATTCTATGTGGAGGTCCTGGGGAAAATGTGAATTAAAAGCAAGGCTGCCGCGTGTTCTTGGCATTAACAGTCCGTTTAAAAAAATATCAATAAAAGACACGCTTATTGGAGAAATTTTTTAGGCTTCTGGGCCTTCCTCTGTCTTGTATTATGAATGTCGGGAGATTTGGAGGATTGAAACAGTCCAACGGAATTAAACTTAAGAAATTCAATATATGTATGTACAGTAAATGTAAAAATTATTCGTACAACCTTTAAAAACGAATGTTTTTCAATGTGCAATATGCTTGATTTTTTTTCAGACGTTACAAGGATTAATTTACTAGCTAATGTATAAATATTTTCTTTTTAAACTTTTATTGGTCCGAATCGCGCAAGAAAGGTAAAGGTCATGATTTTTAAATATTTTATTTGCGCCTGTAATGAAAATTTGAAACACGTACCCTGTAAATCTAAGCAAGTTATATACATATACGAAGTTTCATCGAAATCGGTTAATGTATAAAAAAGCTAAAATCTTTGAATTTAGGTTCTTACAAGTTTTGCTATTTTCAATTAAATATATTTCGTAACAACCTTGATCAATTTCGATGAAACATTGTAGATGTATACAGGGTGTCCCAAAATTCGTGTACTTCCCGGAAATGGGAGGTTCCTTGGGTCATTTGAAGCGACATTTTCCTTTACAAAAATGACGTCGGCGGCTTTGTTCAGGAGTTATTAACGAAAAACACGGACCAATCAGAGCGCGGTTACAGCGGATTGATTCTGGCTCGGACAATGGCGCCGCCACGCTGAGCGGGACCTGTCGCTGAGTCGGACTCCGTTCGCTATAGCCGCACTCTGATTGGTCCGTGTTTTTCGTTAATAACTCCTAAACAAAGCCGCCGACGTCATTTTTGTAAAGGAAAATGTCGCTTCAAATGACCCAAGGAACCTCCCATTTCCGGGAAGTACACGAATTTTGGGACACCCTGTATAACTTATTTAGACTTACCAAATACACCTTCTAAATTTTCATAGCACACACAGATAAAAAATTAGAAAATTGTGATCTTTACTTTTTTAATTTTATCTTTATATTGTCTCAAAAAAGACCAAGCCGTTGGGTAGAATTTTGAAGAAGTTATTCGTTTTTAAAGGGTGTACGACAACTTTTTACAATGACTGTATGTAGAATGTAATTAAAAAAGGGAGTCTCCCTCGCAGTGAAATAACAAAAGGAAAAAGTCTCATAACGGAAGCATAAACTATGAATAAAATCGTTGATACATTTCTACAATTATTGTATTATTTTACATAAAGCACGTTACTCCGATTATCATTCCACTGCGATGAAACTAAAAACAAAAAATTGTTAACCCTGATCCGTACCTCGTATCGATTTGTCACAGTTTTACTCGAAATAAGTTATGCTGTTCTGTTGTTACTAGATAAATTTTCTCGAAACTTCGTGACTTTTATTCTTTTTTTAATGCGAAACACATAGCTAGACAGCGGATCTTTATACAAAATAAAAATTTTCTATTTAAATAGAAATTTATTTTTTTTCACATTACTGTTTTAAATTACTCCTACTCACTTTTGTTATAAATGCATAAAATCCGTTGTCTATATATAACCGAAAAAATGAACATCAATTTAAATAAAAAAAAAGATCGAAAAATAACTGTTTAATGTTATTGACGATGAAAGTTACTTTGAAAATGTTTTTATCAGGTACAGCATGGTTTCAAGAGAGCTTTCACGTGATTATAGAAAATTTTTCATCAACTCTTTTTCTTTTATGATTTTTCAAAATCGCCTTCAACTTTTTGCAAATACACCTATGACTCTTTTACCCCTATTTGTTAGAGGATTTCAAGGCGAGTTCGGAAACATATTAAATATTAATATTAATATAATATTAATATTATTTATTGAATATTAACGAATTTCAAAAAATTGCTTTTTTAACTTTTCTCTTGTATATTCTTGAATCTTCTTGTACATTTTTGAATATTCTATAATATGTGATAAAAACATTTCCCATCGGACAGCTAATAACAGAGTAATCTCTAGTGATCACGATTCGTGATTCAGCCTGTATAAACGTGTTGTTGGTATGCCCGATACTTTGCTGCAAAATATTTGACGGTGTCATTTAAGCGCGTGTACACTGTACTAGCATGGTATGGTGTGGGTGTCAATGAATCGAGTCGTTGACGCTGAATATTATTGAGTAGTATATGTTTTTAATGATGTGACTCCACAATATGTCAATATGCACAGGTAAATATTTTTCCTTGTTATTATAATAGATGTGTTACAGTGTGTATTGTGATACGATAATAAATTTAATAGTAACCATTATAATTAAGAACTTAAAATAACTCTAAAGGATAAACTACATCACTATTGTCTAGCGACTATTTAGCGATAATAATAGCCTACCATGTCTTTTACTAGCGGCGCTCAGTGAGTGTGTTTCCGTTTATTTTCTGTTTCATTATTCACCTTTTCTCAATCTTATAAACCCCTTTCTCTCACTCTCATTCTCTCTCTCCCTTTCTCTCTCTCTCTCTCTCTCCCTATTTATCTCTGCCTTTCATGCTTTCCCATCCTCACCCTTCTTGACCCTTCTAACGTGTAAATTACTATACCTCTGTGTTCAGTTTTTCGTTTCGTACCCACTTGTTTATCTGTTTCTCCCGTAGTTTTTGCCTGCCATTTTATCGTGTTCCTTGCAACCTATCGCTTCGACAAACATCAACGGATTCACACACTCTCATTCGCTTCACGTCTCTGCCCACTACTTGTCCACGCACGCCACCGTCTCGTGTTCCCGGTGTCGCAGCATCGACCACGACGAAAGTTCAATCTCGAGGGACCGCTCACGCACCCTCCGCCCTTCATTATACAGAGAGCGATGAAATAATTCTGTGGTTGTCAAGAAAAACGCCGCGACGCTTCCAAGATTCGTTTCCAGGATTGCAAGATTGATATTTTCTATTAAGATATTATAAATTTTATATAAAATTTGAGGAATTTATATAAATTTATAATAAAATATTTGATTTGAATAGAATTTATAAATAAATTATTTAAATTTATATAAAATTGAGGAGTTAATATATAAATTTATGTGATTCATTGGACATAAAAACAGATCCTACAATTATCATAATCGTGGCATCAACATCAACAACTCCGATGGAAGTAGACAAAACAGTTGCAGAAGTAATAAAAAGAAAAGTAATAGATGAAGACGACCATAACACGGAGATTCGTGACCCAAAAAAACCCTACTCTTAGGTCGAAAGTTTTCAACTCTATCCTAAAGGCATACGATAAAATTGCTGCTCTATCAAAGATAAATGAAGCACACCAAAACATCAACGTTGGGTGTCAAATTCAGAATATTATATTTACCTGTTATACTATGGAAATAGCTACATGAACAATTGTATACTTAAATTACACACTTTTCTTGGCAATAGCGCCCTAGATCGATTTCTTACCTATTTTGACCACTGAAAACCCCCATTGTTCGAGTCCCAATTCTGTAAAAAGAAGTCTACTCCCTCAAAGTTTCGATCACTACAGTTGCGTTTACTGTCAAATAATCTGTGCACTGTGTGGACAGTGATCGCATACCAACACTATTTTTTAATCTTTTTTGACTACTGAAAACCCCTTTGGTCGAGTCCCAATTCTGGAAAAAGAAGTCTACTACCTCATAGTTTCGATCACTACAATAAAGTCGCGTTTAATGTCCAACAATCTGTGCTCTGTGCGGACAGTGATCGTATACCAACACTATTTTATTAATCTTTTTTGACTACTGAAAACCCCATTGGTCGAGTCCCAATTCTGGAAAAAGAAGTCTACTACCTCATAGTTTCGATCACTACAATAAAGTCGCGTTTAATGTCCAACAATCTGTGCACTGTGTGGACAGTGATCGCATACCAACACTATTTTTTTAATCTTTTTTGACTACTGAAAACCCCATTGGTCGAGTCCCAATTCTGGAAAAAGAAGTCTACTACCTTATAGTTTCGATCACTACAATAAAGTCGCGTTTAATGTCCAACAATCTGTGCACTGTGTGGACAGTGATCGCATACCAACACTATTTTTTTTATCTTTTTTGACTACTGAAAACCCCATTGGTCGAGTCCCAATTCTGGAAAAAGAAGTCTACTACCTTATAGTTTCGATCACTACAATAAAGTCGCGTTTAATGTCCAACAATCTGTGCTCTGTGTGGACAGTGATCGCATACCAACACTATTTTTTTAATCTTCTTTGACTACTGAAAACCCCATTGATCGAGTCCCAATTCTGGAAAAAGAAGTCTACTACCTCATAGTTTCGATCACTACAATAAAGTCGCGTTTAATGTCCAACAATTTGTGCTCTGTGCGGACAGTGATCGTATACCGACATTATTTTTATGACTACCGCACTGGTCGCGCCGAGAGTTGAAAAGAAAGTCGAACGTAGAGAAGCATGACAATGATCGCGTACCCGACCGCGGACAGTAAACGCGACTTTACTGTAACGCTTTGCCATAAGACAGCTGCTAAATTGCAGTATTTTTCCCAGCCTTCCGAATTTATTTACATGATTCCTGTAATAGTAAACTTCTCGACAACCACAAAATCGACGACGAAGCGATACAAAAATAATCAAACGAATTAAATTATACAAAATAAGCCGTACAGCAACGACATCGCAGATCGCCGTTCTCTGTATAATCACGGGCTTGGACGTTCGGTGTACGAGCGATCTAAGCTCGTTAGTTCTTTGCAAAAAATCCGAAAGAAACGACGATATAAAAACGACACAGACGAGCTCTTCGTTCGTCTTTCTTACATCGAGTTTCCACAATGGGATGTCAGCGGGGGTTGAAGGACAAGAGGGGTTGGGGGAATGATTTCTACGATCGCAAGCGACTGGTTCGTTCGCGTTTCGTGAACAGAGAGCTCGAAGCGGGCATTTGAATTTCTTGCGTTTTCGCATCTTTTAGACACACACATACAAGCGTCCCATATAGTTCTAAGGGGTGAGAGTGTTGTGGTTATTGATCGAGCCGTGTGCCGAATGTTGCACATTGAGAATGAGTGAGTGGCGTTTACCTCTCTGTCGTTGGTTTTTTTTATACACAAATATACATACAATAAGTCGTGTATAAATATGGATGTGCGTGGATCGTTGGTGGTTGTGCTGTTGTGTTCAGTGTGAGACGGTCTACGTATATGTATATATTTTATATATGTATATATATATGTATATATATATTAATTTACTTTCTCGTGCTGTTTTCTTTAGTCTACTCTTGTTTTCGATTACCTTTTTCTTTATTCCCATTTCTGTTCATTGCAGTTCTAGAACAGGGTAGTTCTAGAATGTTTGCTATATTTTACCACGATTTTTATTAATTGTCGTTCTAACATCAAATATTTCGCATATCGTATTCTCGTCCGTACGTTGAGCAGAACTGAAAGATCAACGCGACAATAGTCGCCGGATCGATCAACCCCGTTCAACCCTTACTATGTACATCGATCCTTATGTCGTTTATTTCTAATTATTTATCGAATTTTTTCTGCACGACACAACTATGCTATTTACGTACAAAGTATTACCTCTCTATTGTTGCCAAAAAACAACGAGTTTTCTTCTTACCGTTTTTTTTACGATCTCAACTTCGAGTTCAACTTGTCAGTCTCAGCTTGTTGCTTTCTTTAAAACGCTATTACTTCTGGTCTCTTGGATTTGTCGAAACAACCGTGTCGTGCGAGCCTCGAGATGCATCAACAATATCGATCACGATGCATCCCGATCGCTCGAGCACGCGACACTAACGCGTTTCACGTTTCTAATCCTATTCAGGTGCGAAAACAAAGAGGGACGCGGTTAATGGTGTACAACTAGCCTTCTAGTTTGCAACGAAAAAGCGAGTTTACGAATTACACGCGTTTTTCTCTCCACACGTGCACACGCGCACACAGACACGCTCTCATTCTCTCTCCCTCAACATCCTCTCTCTCTCTCTCCCTCTCTTTTGCTCGCAGTTTCTCACCCCTTCGAAAATCAAAGGGGTGAGACAACGATTGGTGCACACACGATTGGACAACCGAAGAATGGTATTCGACAAAGGGTAACAATTCCAGAACTATTGGATTTTAATACTTATATTTCATAATCAGTTTTTCTATATTTTTATATATATATATTTTTTGTTCGTTTTTCTTTCATATAGAATCTGTAGATATACATTCTTGGCAAATTCGAAAAAACTGATTCCAAAATAGGAACAGATCATTGTGCGAACTATGTATACAGGGTGCAAGTATTTTTTTGTTTTTCTCATATTTTAATCGTTTCGTTTCGTTCTAAACAAATTCTCTTTCTCTTTGTTTACCGTTATTATACTCTTTTTTGTTTTTTTTTTTTGGTTTTTCGTTCGCTTCGTTCGCTTTATTTTCTGTTTTTTCATTTCAATGAATGTTGTTGTAGCTGTTCTGTTATTGTTGTTTTGCTGTTTCTGTTTTATTGTGGTTGTTGTCAGATCGTGAGAAACACACGTGTGTACTCGTAGACTGCTTGGTTAATGTGTACAGTTGTATAACATGGTAGATAATATATATATATACATACATACATATATATATTGTATACTCGTTTCTTCTTTTCTCCTTTGCGTATATGTGTGTCAGTGTGATATATTATTTTATGATGTCGTTCGTATTTCGTTCCGTTAAATGTTTGTTTGTTTTTTTTATTTTTATTTACTTTGGTTCAATCAGTATTTTTCATCGTTTTTCCCATTATTATTATTTTAATTTTCTCATCTGAACGGTGGTACATTTGATAGGGTGCACAGGGCTGCTAGGCACAGATAATTGACTCGCAAATAACTCTTCAAACAACATTAGAGCGTACGACATACAGTATTAATATACACATTACATCATTAATTATTATTATTATTAATCTTTTTTTTCTGTTTGTTTTGTTTTCGTTTCGTAGAGTAAACATCGGTTTTCGAATGTATGTATGTCTTCTGTTTTGCATGGCTCGGTGTGAGGGAGGGTGTGTACGTGACTCCTCCAGTCTTCCACTGGACGCTGGATGTGTTTTTCGTCTACGATCATCTCTACGTGTGATATTTGATGTCCGAGAGGTGATGATGTCACGAATGAATGAGGCCAGCGCGACATCACAGGCTAATTATGGATGGCCAATGCTCGCGTCGACTCCGAGGATGATCGAGAGTTAAAAAAGAGAATCGAGTCGTTTCTCAAGACATTTCTTTCGTTTCCAATCCTTTTATGCAGTGGTCGATCAGCCCTTATCGATTTCGGATTGATACACGTGGTAGGAAATGTTTTTAACAATTATAATATACAAATGTACCAATAATATACAAATGGCAAATACACAAATTGAACGTACTATTTATCACAACGCTTTGATTTATGGCTCCCCGAGGCAGCCCTACTTGCAGCCCTATCAGTATCAAAATCAAAGAACTTTCGATAGAAACGAGATAGAACGATGAAAATTTTTTTAATTAAAGCTGAAACTTTTCAGAATATGGAATAATTATGAAGATTGGGGTACGAACGTTTTTTAACTTTGAAAAAATTCGTCAACTTGCACAATTTCAAGAAAATCGTCATCTTTTCAATACCACGCGCGGAACGAATTTTTTTCCAAATGCAATACGTCATTTTTTGTTGACTTTTTCATGCTGATTACAAATCTGGTCTCAAAATTTGTTTAGGACCTCTGGATTTTGCAAAAAATTGAATTATTGTTACAAAATTTACAGTTTCATTTTTTCGAGGTTAAAAAACGTTCGTACCATAATCTCCATAATTATCCCGTGTTCAAGAAGGTTTCAGCTTTAATTAAAAAAAAATTTCATCGCTCTATCTTGTATCTATCGAAAGCTCTTTGGTTTTGATAGAGATAGGGCTGCAAATAGGGCTGCCACGGGGAGCCACACTCGACTGTCGCGAGTAAGTAAATCCAAGCGCTGGTTTAACCCTTTGCACTCGGAGCTATTTTAGCTCGAAAATAAAACATTTCCTTCGCCATAAAATATTTCCATTGACTACGATTTTCGAAATTTTATGAATATAAAATTGGTATAACACCTCGCACGATACCTTAATGTTCAATTTAATTAATTTAATTATCTACCGATATATTTAATAATATAAACAATACTTTTAATAATGCTAGAGGAATCTTCACCCTTCGAGTGCCAAGGGTTAAAATTCAAATCCTTATTTACAAATTCGATCAATTTGAAAAGAGAATTACTACCATATTCAAAATTTTATGAATATGAAATTGGTATAACACCTCGTACAGTACCTAAACTTTTAGTAATTGATAATCTACCGATATATTTAATAATATAAACAATATTTTGAATAATGCTAGAGGAATTTTCAGTGGCATCTCTCCCAAAGTCACCCTTCGAGTGTCAAGGGTTAAAATTCAAATCCTTATTTACAAATTCGATCAATTTGAAAAGAGAATTACTATGATTTTCAAAATTTTATGAATATGAAATTGGTATAACACCTCGTACAGTACCTAAACGTTTAGTAATTGATAACCTACCGATATATTTAATAATATAAACAATATTTTGAATAATGCTAGAGGAATTTACAGTGGCACCTCTCCCAAGACACCCTTCGAGTGTCAAGGGTTAAAATTCAAATCGTTATTTACAAATTCGATCAATTTGGAAAAAATTACAATTATTAAATCAACAGACTACGGAAGTTTATGCAATTTTTCGAGACGATTCTTAAAAAGGGTGAACCAAATAAGAATATTATTTTCAATAGTAGCCTTGGCAGATCTATCGAGTATAATAAAAATTTGACTAAATTCTGTCGAAGGATATGTTCTGGCGTTTCTTAAAAATTTTCAAAAGCCATGAATGCATAAACATCCACCGTCTACTGACCGATATTATGAATATAGAAAGTTTTAATAGGACAAAATCATTATTCGAGTGCCAAGGGTTAAAATTCAAATCCTTATTTACAAATTCGATCAATTTGAAAAGAGAATTACTATGATTTTCGAAATTTTATGAATATGAAATTGGTATATCACCTCGTACAGTACATAAACGTTTAGTAATCGATAATCTACCGATATAATTAATAATATAAACAATATTTTGAATAATGGTAGAGGAATTTTCAATGGCACCTCTCAGAGTCAACAATTCGAGACTGCTAAGGGTTAAAATTCAAATCCTTATTTACAAATTCGATCAATTTGATTCTTAAAAAGGGTGAACCAAATAAAAATATTATTTTTAATATGAAAATTCGCTAAATTTTATCAAAGGATATGTTCTGGCGTTTATTGAAAATTACTAACCGATATTATGAATATAGAAGCCAAGAGATGGGAAAACACCATCGGAAAATTTTAATAGGGCAATGAGATATAGAATGAAATTAATTGGAGCAGCTACCACGTGTTAGGTATCGATCGCGGGAATCGTGACGATCGTATATCTACCGGCAGCGTGGACTGATCTCGGGGTCTTGTTAGCATTGCCGATCCATCTTGGACTATCTTGACGCGATGGCTGGCTGGTATATATGTATATTGGTCAGGTGTTTGCTTCTCGCCGGGTGTTGTATGTTCGCAATGTTATGTATGTGTCGTGTCGAGATGTGGAGAGTGTATTATCAGTGTCGTGTTGCGTTGCTGATGCGTGTACAATCAATGTATAATAATGTATACAGTCAACAAATCTTATTACATCTAGTTTGTCTTTTGACGCAGCGATGGGAAGACAGAGCATAGAGACCCTTCTGGCTCAGATGTACAATAACGAGGTGGAGGAATTCTTAGGAGCGGATCAGGGGATGAACGGGGACAATGAGACGCGGATATAGAGGGTGGTTTAATCCTTTTTGCAGAGGGGGTGAGAGGACGCAAGATACAACGGGAGAAATGGTTTGAATTTTCTTAGGGACACGTCGAAAGGCAGGCAAAAAAGTGAACTTTTGTTAGAGGGGCTGGGGGTGGGGGCTAAAAATGATTAGTAAAAGGGTACATTACAGGACTAACGCTTAGAAACATTGATATGACGCATGGTGGTGCTTGGGATACGTAAGATCTGATATGTGGGGGCAGGTATATGTTACGTGGTAATACTTAGAAGGGAAGGAGCGATCGCTAAAAAGGTTACTGCGCTTCGGTTCGTTTTGCTCGGCTCGGTTTTCCCCCAAACTGTTCAACGTGACCCAACACCGACGCCTCGAACGTCTCGCAGCGACGGTGTTGGTGGTTTGTTAAGTTTTCTCGTATATATCAAAATGATTCCTTTCTTTCTTTCTTTCGTAGAGGGGATGATTTTCTTTCGCTTGCGAATTCAGACGTCGAGTACACGTTTGGCGTCACCGCAATTGGATCGCATAAAAATATACTTGCTGAGGGAACGACGCGCGACGTTCGAAAAAGCGAATTAATCTCGAGATTAATTCGAGAAATCGAGATTGGGACAGGTACTTGTTTCACTTTTCCGTTTTTTCTTTGGCCAAAAAGCACTGAACGAACTAAATTTTCCTTCGACCCGGCGCCTCGATTGAAAACAGGATCGAGAGACGACTCCGAGGATTTTTCACGGGTGCAGCACACGATACCCGACCAACATGCAAAAGAAACCAAAGCGCACCGGCAGTAACACCTTTTCCGCAATACTATTAATCAATAACAATATTAACGATATGTACCTACTCTCCGATCTACCTAATTACCTAACTACAAACATTAAACCTAACGCTTTAAACGCAATATCAATATCCGTAACATACTTAAAAGTCTCGACTTTTACAAAGCCGGGACTATAAATAATAATATTCTCATAGCAACTAATAGTAATAATAATAATAGTAATAATAATCATAGTAGTAATAATAATAATAATCATAATAATAATAACAACAACAATAATAATAATAATCTTCATCGTCATCATCGTGGTCATTATCATCGCCATCATCATTATCATCATCATCATCATCATATCATCATTATCATCATCATTATCATCATCGTCGTCATCGTCTTCGTCGTAATCGTCGCAATAATACTAATAATCATAATTACACAATCAATCGTTAATATAATCGAAATTCTCATGTGACTGCAAATATATACATATAGATGGGATATGTATTTCATGGTTTAAAATTTAAACAAACGTCTCGCTACACACTCCAGTTTTCTTTTTCTTTTCCATTTTTCTTTTCTCCTGTTTTTTTTTTATATATAATTAGTTTATCGACACAGATGGCTTCTTATTATTTTTTTTTGTTTGTTTTGTTTACTTTACAACCTCGAGTTTTGCTTTGTATGTTCTTCAGTGATATAATGCTTAATTATCGTGTGTTTACGCTGTGCTAGAACACTACCTGGAATACTGTACTCGTTTACAGACTCTCTTTTCTCTACATGCTACAATTACAATTTGATTTTTGTACATAGAAGAATCTCTCTGTCGCTATCGGAGGACGAGCGCGCGCGTCGCTGATTCATTCCTGGTCGCCGATAAATCATTCAGCTATCTCGTTTGTACATTTATATCCGGTTCGAGAGAGCTCCCCTTATATTTTTCTTTTTCTGTCACGTTCCATTGAACGAATGCTGATGTTTAGCCACGGAAACAGCGAATCTCGTTTCCAGGTTCACGCACAGAGAACAAAGCTATATACAGCAGGACCGAATAGAAAGATGCAAGACCATCGTGCATCTTGCGCGACCCTAATCGACCGGAATCGGAATTACCAACATAGAAGAAACGCGCGGCGTCCTACCGAGCCTCCGACAACACGAAGGACCGTCATCCTCCGATGGCACAGCGCTCGGGGATTTCACTTGGACGCGTCTTTAAATTTCATCTTTCCGCCGTCGGTCGTTCTAGGCGTCTTTCAAAAAGATCAACAGCTACCGCTGTCACGGAATTATTGTTTTCCACGCGAGACAGGAAGTTGCAGCGAACGTTAACCTACTGTTCGAGTACTCGGCACATCCGTTAACTGTGGTCATCGGTTGGACACGAAACAATGCTGAAAGGAACCAAGAAGCGATTAGGCCAAAAACGATTATGCAACCATGAATATACTTAAACACCTGGGTTAAAAAATATCAAACCATTGTGTGAGAATATTAATGGAAGAATTTACCGAATACGCAACAGTTTCGAAACGAACCAATATTTGCCTTCTGGAAGTTAGCCCCCCACTTGTTGAATTAAATAATTTAATCAGTTGTGCTGAATTTTGCTATGTTTGTGCTAAATTGTGCTCGAATATTGCAACTATTATAGTTGCAGAATATAGCACAAACATAGCACAATTCAGCACAACTGATGAAATTATTTAATTCGACACGTGGGGGGCTAACTTCTAAGAGGCATGAAGTTACAGAAATATTTTCGTGAGAACTATAATATAAAAAATTGAGAAAAACGATTTTTTGTGTGGCCCCCTACTTTTCATTTTTTTTCAATTTTCTCAATTGTGCCAAGTTGTGCTGGGTTGTGCTAAGATTGTGCTAGGCTAGCACAACTCAGATATATGATTATATGTTTGGATGATTGTTACTTTCTTAAACGTTAATTAGATGTTCAAAACGATTATTCACTACAACTTCTTTATTTATTTTTTTTAAGTAATACATTAGCACAATCTTAGCACAACCTGGCACAACTTAGCACAATTGAGAAAATTGAAAAAAAATGAAGTGATATTCGAGCACAATTCAGTACAACTGATGAAATTATTTAATTCAACAAGTGTGGAGCTAACTTCTAGGAGGCCCAGTTATAAATTATTATTTTATATATTATTTTAGGAATGAAAAACCTTGGTCCTTGAACAGCTAATTCATTCCGCTGCAACTATCCTTCGCGTTCGTGGGATCAAGCTGGAAATGGATTCAGCGAGTTGAACGAACACTCGGCGTGTTTGGATTCGATTTGGAATTTGTAGACCCACGCGTGTAATTGGTACGAAGAGTACAAGCGACGGTGGAAAGAGGTAAATGTAACGGTGTATAGTGAGCTATTGTCGCGAAGAAAATGTTGGGACCCAGAACGGATAAGAGACGAGTTTTGTCCCGTGTCGGGATACAAGAGTCCGGGGGAAACGTGTTTCTCGAAGTGTGGTTCGTTGTAACGTGTACTACATTTCATGTGTAACTTGTTTTGCTCGACCACAGTCAAAAATGGTACAGGTAAAGCGTCAGAAAATAAGCGACAGTCTGGCATGCGTGCTTTGACCACTCTCGAAGAACGCATATAAGCGTTTCTCATAATTCTAGCTCTCCTCTCTCACTTATCATTCACACACTAGGTACACGCTGACACGCACATCACACGTTGAAGCGAGTAGTTTTTTCATTAGGAGGGCATCAGCTCTAAATTGTTCCTAATGAAACAAGATGTCCACAACGTATGTATGTATATAATTCCTCGAAAACGAAGGTGCATTTCAACGCCACTTTTAATGAACTCTCTGTATCTCTGATATTCGTGTTGATTCGTGTCTTTCAGCTTTTCGTACCATCGTTTCTCTGCTGTCTACGGTTCGTCTATTTTTTGTTCATGCCACCGAATTGAAGCATGTATGAAAGTTGAAAATCGATGTCTAATTATTTGCTGCGTGTAGAAATTCGAGACAAAAAAAAATAGAAAAAGAAACGAGCACCTCTCTATCGGTTGCAAATTCGTTCTCAAAGAATTACATTTTCGCCGAGGCATTTCAACCGTTTCGTTGGACGAAAAAGGGGAAGGGAAAAGAATTTTTTTATCAAACGCGAACAAGAAGTAAAATGTACACCGAACTCACGCTTCAACGAAAATCTCCCTCTGCCGTGCACGTTCTTCATTCTCCTTTCCTTCGTTCGTCGTGTTTCAACGCGCGAGACGATCACGAAGCCAGAGAGAACACTTGATTTAGACACCGTACTCAGCAGATCACATATAATATTATCTACAAAAAACGTTATGATATGATTACAAGGTTCTAGCTGCTTAAATTTAACCCTACATCTTTCCTCAGTGTGTTCTTTTTTTTGTTTGTTGTTGTTGCTTTGCCTTACGCGTTAGGTCCTGCTCTCGCTAGAATAAGAATTAAATTAAATTCTCCAACGGTTCGTCAAATAAAATGTGATGTATTGTTATACATTATACCGTGAAATTATGTATAATAAATATATATGTATAGGTCAATTCGTAACCTAATGAAAAGAATAGTGGTAAAATAATAGTATGGTCAGTAGTCATAATAATTAACGTAAAAATACTAGTCTTCTGTTTAAATAATATTACCGATACTAGGAGACATTTGCGAAGATGTGATGCGGAAAGAATTTCCTAGTCCTTCGGGTTAACCGAACGAGAGCAAACGAGTGGCGAATTAAAACCTAGAGACCGCGGTGAACAGAAAAGAACTCGTGAACGACGTGTCGAACACAACGCAACGAACGATAGAACGTTAACAATCATCGAGCACATCGATTCAGAGAGCATTCTTCCCTCTTTGAATATCCACCTTCATCCGTAATTCGCGTTACTCTTATACTTCCTTTAAAAGTTACTTTGTTTCTTAATTCCTTAGCTTAGTACCATTGTTTCATCTTGCGTCGACGTATTATCACCTGTTTCACAATCGATAAAAAGCCTCGATTTAAATAGACACAACGTCAGCAACAACACACAACGTGTAGAATTATTTTCCATCGGTACACAGGATCATACTTTTTCATTTTTTTCCCCCTCGTCTACACGTGGGCTCGAAATTCATTTACTTATTTACTCCTGCTTTTATTACTCTTTCATTACTCTCACTCTTGTTCCGGCGATCGACAAAGGATTCACGATTTTATTTACTGAGCCCCTTAATATGATATACAACTTATCGTCTATTTAGTTGTATTGTAACAAATATTGCCTCGAGTAAAAACACTTCTTACTTTCCCTCTCTCGCTCTCTCTCTCTCTCTCTCTCTCTCTCTCTCTCTGTCTCTTTCAATTGTATCATTCGTTCGCTTATTTCAGAATTATATCTCATATGCTTACTCGAGTCTCTCCCTCTCCCTCTCCCTCTCGTTCTCTCTTTCGCTCTCTTTCTCGCTCACACACACACAATCATGTTCTCTCTCTCTCTTTCTTTCGTTCTCTCTCTCTCTCTTCCACCAATCATCAAATGGACAAATTGGTGGCGAATTATACATAATTCTCACGCATCTTAGAGAGTTCTCTCTTATATTTGGTTTCTTTCAAAGAGGATGAGTCGGGGGATGGGTGACGTAGCCCTTTTGTCTTATTATCTTACGTTACGTATGGCCGAGTCACGAATCTCTATGTTTAATTAAGTTTCATTTGGTTCGCTTCGAAAAAACACAACGTTCACTTTGCTCTCTTTTTATTTATCATTATTTTACGTTACTTCATTATTATTCATTATCATTATTATTATATGTATTTGTTGTATTTTATTTATTATTTTTTTTGGCATTTTTAAATCGGAGATCTAAAACCGTTTTCATTATAAAAACGTCCCCGCGGCCCGACAAAATATTGCCGAGGGACGCGCTAATATATCGTGTGTACGTGTAAGCGAGTCTGAATATATGCATACGTTTGTCCAAGTGCATATGCGTGCCTAGATGTGTATGTATCTGAGTGTACGTGTGTGGTGGCTGCACGTGTGCGCTGCACACTTTGCGCACGCGGTTCAATGTATATGTGTATACGTGTACGGAGTATGTATGCCACAGAGTGTGTGGGTGTCGTCGACTTCATCGTCGTTCGCATATAAAATTTAATTCATGGACCGCGATCTGATCAATGGTGCACGACTGGTTCGAGGATGAAATATTTCACGTCCAGTCGTTCATGTCTTATCGTTTCATTAGAAGTTTCCACCGGTTCCGTGAAATCCCTGTCGCATATAATTGTCCTTT
Source organism: Lasioglossum vierecki (assembly GCA_028455595.1). Classification (NCBI taxonomy): domain Eukaryota; kingdom Metazoa; phylum Arthropoda; class Insecta; order Hymenoptera; family Halictidae; genus Lasioglossum; species Lasioglossum vierecki. The sequence goes on along the minus strand of CM052344.1, from coordinate 9,434,969 downwards.
ATGCAAGCAAGAGTCGTCGCAACCTGAACACTACAGCGCTTATAAGGGTGGGGGGAGGTAGGAGGAGGATTAACCTTCTTATAAGTTTTCGGTTTCTCGATAATCTTTCTCTTCATCTTTCCTTCTCTCGACGAGTAAGCGAGAGGGAACGGTAGACGCGCGCGCTTCTTCGCTTGGACAAAAGCGAGAAGAGTCGACATCCTCCTCGATCGGTCCCTCTCCCTTCTTCTCTCGAGCCAGGAGAAGTCGGTAGTTCGCAAAATTAAAACATAGCGACGCGTTGAAACTAATAGATCTCACGCGGAAACTGCACATATACATAGATGTATGTATATGCTTAAATGTAAATATATACATAAATATATGTATGCATGTACGCGTTGGTGTTATATACACATCGAGTATATGTATATAAAATAACGCAGCCATATTGGGCCGAAGAATCTCGTAGTTTGCTCGGGAGCAAAAGACTTTCCCGAGTAATTGAATCGTGATGTGGAACAGCAGTGAATAGCGATTACTTGGAGGGGTAAGGGGGTAGTTGCCGAGTAAAATCTTTCTCGGAGCATAATCGATCAGAATCCTCTTTATGCTCGCTTGTTCTCGCTATTTCTCTTTCTCTCTTACTGTCTCTCTCACTCGCTTTCTCTCCCTCTCTCTCACACACACACAAACACTTGCACACTCTCAATCTGTCTTGCTCATTCTTTCTTTCTCTTTCTCTCTCCCTCTTTTTTAAAACTTGTATCCAGCATGTATAGTTTCTAATGGTCAGTAAGGAACCTCCGATTTATTTGGATCCCACATTTGTGAAATGGTCAACGAGGAACGCGGTCGCTTTTGAAACCGTTGTGGGTGCCTTCGGTGTCTTTGTATCTTTTCTTTACACGCGGTGAATGTGTCGTGTGCATAATGGCGTGTACGTGCATGCGTCATTGTACGCGTATGAACCAGGCGGCGCGCGTGTCGAAATAAGAATCATTGAAAATGAGAACGTGTCCGCGATCATATTTGTGAAACTGTGAAAAACGTCTCGTACGCTGGACCGTTACAGCAGGATCGATGCCTGATCCGAGAGAAAATCATCGATCCGCAGTGCATTGTTCGAGACTTGTTCGAGATGAACTGGTGAAAGCGATTTCGAAGGTTTCTCTCGGATCGTGCTTCCGCTTCCTGGCGGCCCTTGATATGTAATCCATGCCCGACGACGGCAGATTTCCATTATACGCCCACTCCTCGGCTATTATTTACAAGACAATCCCTCACACGATCGATCTTCGCGTTTCACCGAAGGAGAGAAGCTTCCGCGAAGAACGACGACGAATTCTCTTCTTCTTCTCCCCTTTTCTGGCTCTCACTTTCGCGCGCTCTCTCTCACACACACTCTCTCTCTCTCTCTCAATTTCTATCGGGTTCCTCTCGCGACTATTTTGTCTTTAACGTTCGCGCGGACTTGGTACGTATCTTGGCGTAGAGGATCTCGCTTCGAGACATAATACTGACGCTAACTTACGCATGAACGGGTTTATCGAGACACCGTCACGGAACCTAGACCGGGATGGCCGCGCGGAGTGAAGCACGTATACCCGAACCTCGCCGGAAACAAGCAGAACAAGAAGAAGAACAAGAAGTAGAAGAGAACAAAGGTTAGAAAAAGAAGAAGAGGAAAGAAAAATGAAAGAAGAGAAAAAGGAAAAGACAAGTAGACACACGGAGCAGTGTAATAATGTAATCAGAAACATCGCTGCCTCTCGGTTATCGCCTGACTCTCCACTCGGCTAGCGGACGATCCTCAATGACCATCGAGCAGCCTAACCCGTGATGCGTGTGTGATGCGTATCTACCACCCTGTCGACGATCAGTGATATATTTAATCATCATTCTGCTGATGTTGCACCAATCGTCGGTCTCACGGCGAGTCTTCGAGCACCGCGCCAGACGATTCTCGTTGGTCCTCGACTCTGTGAGAATTAAAAGAAAATGGTCGAGATATCTATGCGTCGGTCCAACCGATCTCGAGATCGTTTCTCATCCAGCGACCAGCGTCCGATCCTTGAAGGATGGTTACGAAACGAAACGGGGAGCAGCAGATGATCAAGTGTTGGTGAGACGATAGTCGTTTCGTCGTTTCGCGAACGATGCTGTCGTTCACCGGATAGGCCCGGTTCTCCTCCCCATTTCAATACGGCCAGAACGTAGGCAGCGGTGGCGGTGGTGGCGGCGGCACGGTCGGATATAGTGTCGGGGTGGCGATCAGGACGCAGGCGGGCGGCAAAGGCGGCGGCACGGGCGGTGGCAAAACCGGGGATAGTGTAATCGCTGCGGCTGGGTGCAGGGCCGTGCCCGTCGGGGCACACAACGGGTGCAGGGCGAGAGAGGGACGCTGGCGCTGACGCTGACGCTGCTGGCCCTGGACCTCGCCGTTCTATTCCGAGTCCTGCTGCATTTTGACGTGGCCATTACCGGCGGAATTGCTCGCTGTGCTGCCGCTGCTTGGCGGGAAACTGGTGGGTATGGTACGCGACGACGAGAAGCACAGCTTCATGATGTACGGGAACTTGCCGTCTGAAACAAATACAATGAAACTATATTTAAACAAAATCGACCGATATATGTACAGTATTTTATCCGTAAATGTCCCAGATCTATCCCCACTATTGTGGATCTATCCCCACTATTGTGGATCTATCCCCACTATTGTGGACCTATCCCCACTATTGTGGATCTATCCCCAATATTGTGGATCTATCCCCACTATTGTGGATCTATCCCCACTATTGTGGATCTATCACCAGTATGAACGAACCAATATGATATAAAAACGTTGTAAAAAAAGTATGACATTTATAATGTGTGATATACTGGAGATGGCGTGAAGAGTCTGTGTGAGACAGGACGGTGTGTGTGTGCGAGCGTGAAAGCACTTGCATGATTGGAGCGATAGCCTTAGCACTTGTATAGATTATTGTGATTCTAAATATAAGGTCGTTATCTGCAATTTATTAGTGAAACCATAATCCTTATCTCCAGTGTTTAATAACCAGGTGTCGAGTGTGGAAGTTGGATCCGGTGCGTAAATATCTAATCGCGGGATATCACATAATGATTATCAAGACTTTTAAAATTTTCAAGACTTCGAGAGTTCAAAGAATTTCAAGAGTTTTAAGAATTTCGAATAAATATCGAATTGATTCGAAACTCTGTGGTAATTGATTTGTTCGAAAATTTTGCATGACAGAATGTTTTATACCCATCACTGAACACAACACGCTTTTTGATATCATTGGAAACTTTAATTGTCTAATACACGAGTAAATCCGAATCATATCATATTTGGTATCATTTTAAATTAGAAAAATGCCACGAATATGGTCATCGAAGTCCCATAAAAAAATAATGAAAAATAAAGAAGTAGGATATTTGTAATTTGTTAGTAATTTTTTTTTAAATATATGGAGTATGTCACGTAGACTGATGTTTGAAACCTGCTGTTCCACAAGCTCTAAAGATACTAAATCCAAAGTTGACGCAACAATAGGTCTGATTTCTAAGCTTTTCTCAACATCGAAGCTGTTAATGATTCAGCAAAAAATATTTTTGCAAGAGAAATGACAGAAATGCAACCTATGATACCATATGAAATGATAATTCGTTTGAGTTCGTGTGGTTTTAAGAGAAAGCGTTCTTATTACAAGAGAACACAAAAATTTGAATTTTGTCATAATACTTTACTGCAAACAATTGCATAATATATGCCAGAGACAAAATATAATAGAACAGTAAGAAAATGTAATAAAACAGTAACAAAGTATTTATACCTATTCTGAAATCTTTTAGTTCATTCAAAACCAAATAGAGGAGAACAACAAACCGTACAATGTTGTAGTTTATTTATTGGTCATCGTACTACCAAATATAATCATATCAAAATATACGACACACAAAATAAAAAATAAATAAATTTTTTAAATATTAATTTAAAAAATCACTAAAAAAATAATTAAAAACAATAATTAAATTAAATTAATTTATTAAATTAATTATTAGACGATCTAATATTCACAAAAAATTTCCTTTCGGAGAAAGAGCTTTGAAAAACAATAAAACAGTCAGTGGATTGTCATCGGAGTAGGATATGATAATGCAGTAGAACCTCGATTATCCGGATCTCTGGTGGTTGAATTCTTTATCGTCCGAATATTTTCCACAATGATACGCTACACGATTTACGGCACGCTTCAATGAGGATTAAATTCAGCACTGAAACTATGTAATTGTTGTATTATCCAAACAATCATGTTGATCCACTAATTAGCACGGATAATCGGAGATCTAATGTATAATAACGGAATGGGTTTATGAATTTGCACGTGTTAATGATTCGGCTGGTTGACGAACATTAATTTTACTACCGTATGCTTGGAATTGAAACTGGTTCTGCAAACCGAAAAGACTTTCTTTTCCTCGTAGTAAAACATTTTAATAGCTAACGTGGTTCTTGAACCGGAAGATTCAAATCCGAATCCAGCGTTGTTGTAAATGATCGAACCTTTACGCCGCGGATAAAAATTCGTAATATCCTAGAGATAAATTACGATCGATAACTAATTAATTAATTATGAAAAGACGGTTTTCGAATCTTC
>CM052344.1:9418828-9430226 GCA_028455595.1 Lasioglossum vierecki | reverse complement strand
TTATCACGGAAAATAAGATTTTATCTGATTTGAGTTTCTTCAAATTCATTTATAAAAATTGGAAACTGCATACATATTCGCAGTCTAGTCATTATCGATGATTAAACAATTAATTTGAATAAACATTCCGTTTTGTCGACCGTAACGAGTTAATAGAAATTAGTTTCGTTTATATTTATAGTTTATATTTTCCTTTACTTTTCGATCCAAGTACGGATCATCTTCAAGAGAATTCTTTATCTTTAATTACAATTAATTTTAATCTTGCAAGCCATCGTGCACAATTTTTCTACCATTATTATGATCAGTAACATCTTATTATTGTAATATATGTAATAACTGACATAATAGATAACACACACTTTAATTGCTGACAGCAAAGCTAGAATCTGAAGTTTAGAAAAGAGTGAAACAGCACCGCTAAAAGAATTAGATCACTAGGTGACGTGTAATGAAAATCTTTTATTTGAGCCTATAACGAAAGTTTAAATGCAACTTGTAGATTCATGTAGGTTATCTTATTAATTGTTTTATTTGGTATAATTTTAATTTAAAAAATGCCACAAATATGGTCATTAAAGTCCTATCAAAAAATAATGAAAAATAAAGAAAATTTGGATTAGCTACGTTTACATTTCTTGACCATCGAGGCTTGCTTATTAATTTAACTTATTAATTGGTTTACGAGTTATAAATGATTAAAAATTGTGAAAATTGCCGAATAAACGAATAGCATACCTATACTATAATTTTACAACAACTCTGAAAGATCTAAATACTTATATAAGTTTATGTCGTGCAGATCACATTAATATCCCATATGGATCCTCGTCCATTATTTATTATTTCAATTACATAGTTCGCTATTACGCTGTTATTTACCCTTCAATCCGTTGTCGAGTCCTATTTAATTTCGATAATCACCTGTCCCGTTGTTTTATTAATTATTTGAAGCGCGAACATTATTCCACACAGTTTATCACTCGATTAATGATTACAAGCATCGAATTACGCCGAATGTCTAACTAATTGCCATCCGGCTCAATACGTTTGCTTCAGAATAGATTATCGAGATCAATTTCCCATGAAAGCTGACACAGAATTTTGCGGTGAAATACGAGACTTGGTATGACACAAATATAGTCTTAGGTAATTCGTTAATAAATTATGGAAACGCGTTCTCCATAAACCACCACGACGAATGTGATTGTGACGGTACATTAGAATACGTATCTTCATTTCGGTTTCTTAAAGTATCATCATCAAGGATCTATAGGATATATAGAATAGGATTCTAAATTGTGATCGCTTGATCTTAGTATTTCGTTGAAACGATAGTTCGTTGAATTTATTCATAGGTTTACTTATTTTTTATTTATTTATAAATAAAATTTATATAGAATTTATTTATTTATCGAATAACATGTTAAATTACCTAGAAAATATCAAAAGGTAATAGAACAGAATGAAAAATATGTTATTGGATAAATCTATTCATAAATATCTAAAATTTTTATTTAAAAACGTTACGAACTATCGTTTCTGAATCGTATACTGAATCTCGGTACAATAAAATACTTGGAAAAGTTCAACAAGATTGTACAATCATAGATAATTTCTCTAAAACCGTTTGTATTTTACAACTACACAAACATCCACAGTCTAATGATCATTTAATTCAAGCCACTAATTCTAAAGATCACAGAAGCTTACTGTAAAGAGTTTCAATTCAATAAATGCAGTTTCTAAAAACTTCTTATACCATACAACTGTATGTAAAATGCAATTAAAAGGTATGGTCACTTACAAAAATCTACATTCGGTTGATGTACATTTCAGAATTGCCAGATCCGAGGTGAAAGCACGAAGTCAGGTGAAAAAGTTACCTTCACTCTGTCATTACTGATTGTACGCAATTTTTAGCTATCGATGAATGAAATCAACAGGTCTGATACGATACTGAATATTTTCACACGACAAATATTTCCGATATATCGAAGACGTTTCCAACTTCACTAACGTGTAACGTTCACTCTCGAATTGTATTTATCACATGAATATTATGAATAAAGTACCTAAAATAAGGGAATCAACAACTTTAAAAAATTTAACGTTGCTAAAGCTTGTTTTTAATTTCAGAAAATTATTCATTAGGTTATATTGTTATATTATTGTAAACCAATTAAAGATATCAAGACCCATAATTATTAATTTTCCATAAAGATCCGCTATCTAGTAATCACAGATTTTGTTGAATATATCAATTCGTTGATAAACAAATTCTTTGCATAGGCTTCTACGATATAATGATGGGTGATAAGAAATTATACCGTCAATTGCATTATCATTGCGAAAATAATGGCATAATTATTTGTGTGATTTGCAAGTAACCAGCTACGAAAAGAAAAGTTTAACTCTTGGCAGCTGTATTACCTAAAATTAACTTGTTAGAACAATGTAGAATTTCTGATACAGCCATTTCAAATTTATTAATGAATATAGTAATAAAAGAGTCGCGATATTAATTTTTCCATTATGCCGTAAAAGAGGAACACGAATCTTAACATCCCTTTCTTAAGTGGTGCCCAATTGTTAATCGATTCATCCTTGAACAAGCGGATAATTAGAAGCACACGCGACCCCGTCATTTCCAAATATCGATTACACAACATGACCAATCGCGACCTAGCCACTATACCCTGCGGTTAATTAATAACGTCATGTGTACGTAGTAACTCATTGCTGTTTCTCTGTGAGCTTGTACAATGTGTTTCTGCTTCTGAACGACCTGTGCTACTACTATCGTTTATGTTTATGATCTTTCCTCTTTGACCAATTGCTGGGAGCGAAGGGATTTACACGTTCCTATTTACAATATAAATATTAACGTCATATACACAGTCATATTCAATGTTAGGTTTCAGGAGAACTAATTTGTTCGAGGTTGAGAGAAATAGTTACAGAACATAATGAATGACTTGATCAGTCAGTTAGAGAAAAAACAATGATGACGATAAATGATCGAAGTTAATAAAGTAACATTGTGTGGTAACAATTAAATGCCTACTTGATTACAGTCTCTTGAAATTGACACAGACAATTTTTATTTTGCATATAGATCCACAGTCTAGTTATGATAAACCATTATATATTTATCGAAAAATTCTTTCAATTTAACATTCTAGAATAGCCTGTACACTATACATATATCCGACTCCTGTTTTATTTAATCGACCTCCTTACTTTCAGAGGAAAAGAAGTACTGGAACGAACTCAATGTGGGTAGCGGTTAAACTTCGTCTCTGGAAACCATTTTTAACTTTTTTAAATATAATCTTTTAGGTTGTGACGAGCAAATGCCGAAAATCCAAGTTTCAATGTTAGGGATCCACTGGTTCGAAAGTTATGCGTGTTTAAAGTTGAGTATTTTTAAACGTTTCTAATAGATAAGGTCGCCGCCATATTGCTACCCATACACGGGCCCCATTGGACGATGTCCGAAGGCAAACCAAAATGGCTGCACCCCTGTCTATCAAGAACGCTTAAAACCTCTCAACTTTACAGCCGCATAACTTTTGAACAAGTAAATTTCTAACATTAAAGCTTTCACTTTCGGATTTACAGAATTACATAAAAACAGTTAAAAAGTTTTTGTTTCCGGAGATGAAGTTTAACCCGGAGTTGCATCGAAGTAAAAAATTTCATGAAAAATGACATGTTCGGACAACGAAACATTCGATGGTCGCGCGCGTGGTTGTCGCGTAACTGTCCGAAGGTGGCAACTTTGGACGGTGCCGTTATGAATCACTGAGGCAAGGCGAGGCGAGGTGAGGCGAAGTGAAGAATTGCTCGCGAACACGGATCGGAACTTTCTTAATCCCTAGAGAGTTTTTAATCTCCTATCCATCGCTCTTGCAAACAAACTGACATCCCATCGATCACCGTGTTTCCGATAATACATAACCGATGATAGGTTCACAAACGACGGCCATCGAGTGGCTCTGTAACAGACTCTCCTGCCCCCGGTCGTGAAATCGTACCGATTATTATCGATCGAGAAAAAACTGCGCTCCGATACACGACCCTCTAAACGTCACACACTACGTCAGCCACTGTACACATGTCGTACATTAGTAGCTTCATTCGAAACGAAAATCTTTCGCTTATAACGCGCGAGTAGTGCAGTATTTTATCGATAAGTGTCCCAAAAGTCGGACCTGTAAATGTCCCAGATCTATCCCCACTATTGTGGATCTATCACCAGTATGAACGAACTAATATTACATAAAAATGTCGTACAAAAGTATGACATTTATTATGATTATCAAGACTTCGAGAGTTGAAAGAATTTCAAGAATTTCGAATAAATATCGAATTGATTCGAAACTCCGTGGTGATTGATTTGTTCGAAAATTTTGCACGACAAAATGATTTATACCCATCACTGAACACAACACGCTTTTCGAACTAATTGCAGCGAACGAGAACACGTTACTCCGACCACGATTAAAATAGTACTGCGACTGTCAACTCGGTCTTTTCATGAATGTTTAAGGGTGGATTTAGAGGTGGGGAAATGTAGTTATTGTTAATTGGACGCGGTTGTGCCGGAGGGACTTTGGATTGAGGAGTGGGAATTTAAACTAAGAACATGAGAGGTGAGTGCCCGCAATAAACACGCAGACGAGATAATTACAAATACAGTATTGTAGCCATAAATGACCCAAAAGTCTGACCTGTAAATATACCAGATCTATCCCCACTACTGTTGCGAAATTCGAGAGGCTTCCAGAATTTCCAACTTCTCTATTTTCCATTATTTTTTTGTGAGACTTTGATCATCATATTTGTGGCATTTTTTTAAAGTAAAAATCATACCAAATATGATATAATTCCGATGATATTTACTTGTGTAATAGACAATTAAAGTTTCGGGCGCAAGGAAGGACAGCGACTCTCTGCGTCTCTTTCTTTTCCATAAGCTATCCTTCGCGCCCGAAACTTTAATTGTCTAATACACAAGTAAATATCATCGGAATTATATCATATTTGGTATGATTTTTATTAGAAAAATGCCACCAATAGGGTCATCAAAGTCCTATCAAAAAATAATGAAAAATAAAGAAGTTTGAAATTTCAAAGAATTTGATGACTTCTTTGACTGAAAAGTCAAAGAATAGTGTCCCTGGCGCATAGATGTCCCTCGGCAGACCCGTGCAGGGGACTTATATGTATAAAATACTGTACTGTCATCTCGTCTGCCAAACAAGAAATTTTCTCCAATGAAATTTTAACCCTTTGCAGTTGGAGCTATTGAAAAAAAAAATTAACAAAATGGAGATACAGCCTCAAGCCTCTCCTTTATGGACTTCTTTTTAAAAAAGCGGGCATTAAAATTGACAACTTTATACTTTGAAGTTGGTCCTATTCTAACTCGATAATTATACATTTTTTCCTACTTAAAATAATTCCATTATAAATGATATGTTTCATTTTATGGATATGAATTTGCTATATAATATTACATACAGTAAAACCTCAAATGCTATCCAAGGTCGTCATCCTAAACGTTGTCCAGATCCCTACTTCATTCTGTCCTTCTCTATGTTCGGCTATCTATTGAAGTCTCGCTCGGCGTGGTAGACGCAGCCATAAATAAAAACAAAAACAATTCATAGTGCAAACGCTCCAGAATACACCTGTTGGACAGTATTTGAGGTTTTACAGTATTCAACACTCAACGGTCTCATATTTTAAATGATATAATTATTGAAATTATAACATTGCTTACATGAAAAATAATACGATTTTCTTTGTCCAAGCAGATATTGCAATAAAAATGGCACGAAACTTAAACAAATAGAACCTTATTTTTATCAGCTAAACCATTTTAATTGCTTTCGCTGCTCGGTACTTTTAGTGTTAATAATATAGGCAATAGTTAGTGTTTGTTCTACATGTTTTTTCTTTCATCTCTTTTTGTTGTGCAGCATGCAAGTACATTAATTTTGTCGATTCTGTTTATTAACCTAGCTGTGTTTTTAATTTTATTTGCCATATTATAATTCTTTTGCTTTTTTTAGACGCAATATATGTTTCTTTATGAAAATGATCCACATAGAACCTGCGCCGAAATCATAAATTCATAATATAGGCAATATTGTGAATAACGGTACAGCCGTTTTTAGTGGTGACTCTGAGTCACCACTCGAGTGCTAAGGGTTGATATACACAGCGTCTCGGAAACAACTAAGCCTGGTCTTTTCAACGATGGGAAAGTTGACGGCTTTAGTCATCAAATATAATCATAGGAACATACGCATACGGACTTGGTCATCTTGCGAAAAATGGTCCAACAATATTCTCCGTGCCTCGCGAGAAGTCTCCTGGAATTTGAAATCCATTCTTACCAAATCATTGGGTAAAATGTGCGACATCAACTTTACCCCTGGTGCCATTCCGCGAGAGTCGTTGCGAGGCACGGAGAGTACACGTATCCACGTGTGTCGTCGCAAAACCACTGTTACGTTCGTAATAACAAAAGAAAAAAAAGCTTATCTAAACATTTCGATAGAGTTTCACACGAGTCCGCGATTTCCGTGGTCTGAGAAACAGAGGGATGCAAAGAGAAATATAAAGAGCAAGAGTAGACGGTCAGAGTAAGAGTCAGAGTAAGAGTAAGGGGTGAGAGTAAGAATAAGAGAAAGAGACAGCGAGATAGAAAGAGAAAGAAGGAAACGGAGACGCGTTGGTCTCCGTCGGTAAACTTGTTAGGCACTGATTTTATGTACTGACTTACCGTGATCGACCCCATGTGTCTCGGTCACCGATCCGTCCGAACGAGAATTACGGACCGTTTGGTCCAGCGTTCATGGACCGGGCTATCACTCTCACTCTTCGCAGACAGTAGTAGTAGGGGAAGAAGGTAAGTAGCCGTAGACCTGCCTAAGCCCCACAATCACCGGGCCCTGACTCGGTTCCACGTGAATCCATCATCACCGTCAAGTCAACAACGAGTAGGCTGCATCTGCACACAGACAAACATTCCAACATAACAACCCCCATTTTCTCGTTTCCACGATTCCTTTCGATCGCTCCTTGTCTCGCTCAACGATCCGTTTTTTTTTTGTATTTTCGTTTTTGTTTTTTTTTACATCGTCCTGCCTCTCCGGTCGTCCCGTGTGTGATTCGACATTTGACTTTTTTTTTGGAATTGTTACTTTTTGTTGTTGTTGTAGTCTGTTTTTGTTGTTTTTCGAATCCGTCTGCGTAATAGGGTACATATTACGCAGATGTGTGTCTTTTCCTCTCTTCCTCGGACGGGTTTTTATATATATATATTTTTTTTCGTGCTGCGGGTTAGTTACACAGATCGATCCCCGTTTCTCCGATGTATAATTATACATATGTACTTTCTGTAGTGTGCATATATACGGTAACGAGCGAGAAGAAGATTAGCTAGCCGTGTGCGTACATATACGTACATGTGTATAAATAGATACATACATATAAAGATGTGATAAGAAAGAGAGAAATATACATTCGACTGGATTGACAAAGGGTGGTCTCTTTTTTTTGTAGTCTGATCTCTCTCGTGACCGGAGTAGTAGGTCCCTCGGTATCCGATTTTTGTGCATACTTTTTTTCCGATTTTTGTTTCATTATTCTATAGATACATATATACTTTTTTTTTTGGACGGTAACAGTGGTCGATCGAATGTTTGTCTGTGAGTGCACTGGTAGCCTTTGCGGAACATTGTGGTGGTGAGCATTATAAATATACTGGAAGGTTGACTCTGAGTCGTATTTATGATATAATTACGATATATCTTGTCGGGAGGATGCAGATATATATTTTTTCGTGCTCCCTATATATCTATATATTTATTGACTCCCGATATTTACTCTCGGGTACATTTTGCAGTTTTCTGATGGTGGTGGTGGTGGTGGTTGTTGTGGTGGTGGTCGTGGTGGTAGTTTGTAGTAGTAATAATAGTAGTAGTAATAGTAGTAGTAGTATTACTAGTAATAGTAGTGGTGGTAGTAGTAGTAATAGTAATGGTTGTTTTTTTCTATAGAATATTTATCCGATGATTGGTGAAGGGTCCGGCAGATCTACGGCGTACTATGTGACACGTATATTAATTATTATCTTGTATATTTCTGTGGTGCATGTACGTCGTGCTTGTTATTGTTGTTACTGTATATATATATATATATATTTTTCTATACTGTTATTGTTCATGTTGTTATTTGTCGATGTAACTGTTGTTCATGATGTTTGCCTTTCTCTATTCTTTATCTTTCCTTACATTTACGCAACTTTTCGATGTTCATCCTAGACGTCTCTTTCTTTCACTTTCTCCCCCTTTTTTGTCGTGTCTCTGTGAGGCAGTGTGCGCACAGAAAGAGCGAGATAGAGAGAAGATCGCTTCCGGTACGTTTTTTTTCCAACGATTCCTTGAGTGATGCGTGTGTTCGTCTTCCCTTCGACGACAGAGTAGAAGACGGAAGAGGGAAGAGGACTATCGAACGATCGTCTCTCGATCGCGAGCGAACCGACACCGTTGGGATCCTTTTCAACACGAGGACGTGCGAACCGTCCGTGAATGTTATCGCGATCATGGAAACGGCCCGCGTTTACGACAAAGAACCAGCCGGCGAAGGACAGAGACAGAGAGAGAAAGAGAGAAAGAACAAGAGAAAGAGAGAAAGAGATAAAGGGAGAAAGAAAGCGGCTCGTAATCGCTATCACGGACCCTTAAAGCGTTCCCTTAGATAACGGAATTCATTTCCCGTGTTCTGGAAGACTATCCCTGATGCCCTCTAGCAACCTGGATTTTTCAAGGCTCCCCCGACGGTCTCTTGATTAACTTGGACAGACCGCATTCTCGAGGCCCGTATTCCTGCACTGGGTAAAGTACGAACAACGGTCTCTGCCGACGAAGGGCCACGATGTCGATGTCAACGTCAAACACTCGAGACAAGTTCGAATTGCTCGAAGAACACGCTCGAATCAAGATAGAGGCTATTTCTGGGGTCACCGGGGACATTCTGCCGAGGAAAATCGAAGTACGTATACTTCGATCAAATCACCTGAGGTCTCTGTGTAGTCTCGAACGTCCCATGTTCTCGATATTCTAGAATATTATCTTTGCATCGTACCGCAAACTCAATTAACAATGTTTCTTTTGCGTCAACTGTAACAGCAATTACGTGCTCCGATCAAATTTATCCTTTTATTTATCTATTTATTTTTATAAATTATATTTATTTATCTTTCGTTTTCGACTCGACAGCGTGTAAATGATAATGTAACACAATTATCGTAGTTGTTACATATTGATTTGCAACTATGTATTTATATATATTAATAAAATAAAATAAAATTTATATATATATACATATATTAATAATTATATTATAATATATATATTATAAATACATATATTAATATGTATTTATATACGTAGTTGCAAATCAATTCTTAATTATACGACGATTAACTAATTGTGTCATTACCGGTTCGAAAAGAAGTGACGTTCAAAAGAGATTACTTACTAATTTATTTTAAATTGGAATTTAATGAAAATGTATAATCAAGATTTTACATACAATAATTGAAAAAATTTAATTAAATGCCCGTTTAATTATAGCACAATTTTATCGTTGAAAATCAAGGATGCAACATGTTCAAACTGTTTATGCAAAAAATAAATTTCCACGTGATTTCGAGTTTTGAGAGTTTGGAAAAATTCAAGATTTCGTAACACTGGTAATCTTTTGTTTTCTATTCGACAGCGTGTAAATGATAATGTAACACGATTATCGTAGTTGTTACATATTGATTTGCAATTACGTATTTATATATGTAGTTACAAATCAATGCTTAATTATACGTAAATTAACTAATGGTGTCATTACTGGTTCGAAAAGAAGTGATGTTTAAAAGAGATTACTTACTAATTTATTTTAAATTGGAATTTAATGAAAATGTAGAATCAAGATTTTACATACAATAATTGGCAAATTTTAATTAAATGTCCGTTTAATCAGCACAATTTTACCGTTGAAAATCAACGATGCAACATGTTTAAATTGTTTATGCAGAAAATAAATTCCCACGTGATTTCGAGTTTTGGGAGTTTGTTTGGGAAAATTCAAGATTTCGTAATACTGGTAGATGAGCAATGCGATAAGCTTTTTATTATGCAATTATGGCTCGTGAAGATTGATAGTATGTCTAGGGAATGCGTATGCTAACAATTGTCGATGGTGTTTGTACTTTGTGGTCATTGGAAATATTTTCTTACAATGGTATACATATATTTTTATCAAGTACGACTTTATTTATTTATTAAGTACGTCTAGTAGGAAATAATATGAAATAGTGGAAGTTCGTAACTACATTCACAGTCTAGTAATGGCAATATCTATGGAGTGTGTAATTATTATTCTTAGACTCCGGATGTTTATGCAAACTAAAAAGTTTGTGCATCAATTGCAAGAAGCAAGAACTCAATGTAAATATATATTGTCCATTAACAATCTTAATGTGGTGAAAATAATATGTTAAAATACTCTTAAAGTCCTTGAATATTTTCACTGTTTCAAATTGCACTTGCTCATTTTCGTTATAAATGCATAAATTCCGAAGTCTAATTATTATATATTATATAAATCTAATTTACTAATCGGCTCGTCTTTATGTAATCGATGCCGTGTCACTGCGTGCAGAATATGCAATATGTAGAGAAGCTATTTTTCAAGAATAATTCTAAGAATTATCATAAATTAATAGAATATTAATTATCATAAGAATTATTTTTAAAAAAATTCTTATACATATGATAGGTTTTTGCACTCGAAATTCGCCCTTTTGCAAATCAATTTCACCCATCAAGAATATTTAAAATTAATTATTGTCAAGGTAAACAGAAGACTCAAAACTCCATACGTTTCAATAAATACATATGTACTTTCACTTTGTAAATTTATTAATCAAAAACTGGCTTCAATGAATATACATATATACTCGCAGTTTTCGTATACACGAATTTAATGAATTGGCGATTACTAGGTGGCGGATCTTTATGCAAAATAAAACTGTTCCGCGTCGATTTTGGGGAGCAAGAATAAAATAAAAATTGATCTCATCCCTTAATGGACTTTGTTACATTGAAAACGACATTACAATATTCTTACATTATTCTAATTCTTTACCGTTTCATATTTCGCCCAAACAATTTCTTCATAAATACATACAGATCCGCAGTCTAGTAATTACTTTTAATAAGTATTAAAAGTATTTCATGTTCATTTAAATAATTGTACAATTGATTAATAGTTGTGATTTAATTAATAACTGTTTGATGTACATCTTTGCAATAAATAAAAT
>CM052344.1:9405297-9418728 GCA_028455595.1 Lasioglossum vierecki | reverse complement strand
TTTTCGAGTAGTTCATACTTATTTTCTCCGATTTAGAAGAGCTCGAAGTCGATTATAATTCATTTCACCGTGCGTATTTGATTTGGAACTAATTAAAAATAATTTGAATTTATTATATCCGAGTTAGAACTGTTCGAATTCGACTGTAAGTTATTTCAGTTCGTTCTTTATTTAGAAATGCTCGATTTAACACTATTGAAATTCGATTTGCAACAATTTTGAAATACTTCGAACAGGTTAGCTCTGATTTAGAACTGTTCGAATTCGACTGTAAGTTATTTCACTTCGTTCTTTATTTAGAAATACTGGATTTAACATTATTGAAATTCGATTTGCAACATCTTTCAAATACTTCATATACTTCAAATTGATTTGCTCCGATTTAGAAGTGTTCCAATTCGACTGGAATTCATTTTAATTCGTTTATATTTAAAAATGCTCGATACAACGTTACTGTCATTCAATTTTCAACAATTTTGAAATACTCCAAACGGATTTGCTCTGCTTGAGAAGTTTTCTAATTCGACTGTAACTTATTTCAGTTCATTCCTACTTAGAAATGCTCCATTTAACGCCACTTTACTTGAATTTTCTACAATTTTGAAATACTCCAAACGTATTTGCTCTGATTGAGAGAAGTGCAACTTATTTTAGTTCATTCATATGTAGAAATGCTCGATTTAACACTACTGTAATTCAATTTGCAACAATTTGGAAATACTTCAAACGGATTTGCTTTGATTTAAAACTGTTCCAATTCGACTGTAATACAATTCAGTTCATTCCTGCATAAAAATGCTCGATTTAACACTACTGTAATTCAATTTGCAACAATTTGGAAATACTTCAAACGGATTTGCTGTGATTTAAAAGTGTTGCAATTCGACTGTAATACATTTCAGTTTATTCTAAAAAGAAATGCTCGATTTAACACTACTATAATTCAAATTTGCAACAATTTGAAAATACTTCAAACGGTTTTGCTCTGATTTAAAACTGTTCCAATTCGACTGTAATACAATTCAGTTCATTCCTGCATAAAAATGCTCGATTTAACACTACTGTAATTCAATTTGCAACAATTTGGAAATACTTCAAACGGATTTGCTCGGATTTGTAAGCGTTCGAAATTCGACTGTAACTCTCGTTCGAAGGTGTTCGAAATCGGTTTCCGTCGATTTAGATGCGTCCCCAACTCGATCGGTACTGAAATTTTGTCCGTTGCAATTAGATGGCATTCAAAACCAGCGCGGTGCAATTCGAAACCGTTTAATCCGAAGTTGTTGGCTCCGTTCAAAGCACTTCGGATCGCTTCAACCGAAAATCGACGTCGATTCATCTCCGGTTGAAAAGCCCCCGTGTCATCAAGCAAATGCGCGACAGGCATCCTTAACGAAACCTCGCGACGGGCATGTGTGTTCGTGAAACGTTACACGTTCATAGGTAAAGTGTAGTTATGTGGTTTCTTCGTGGACGAGAGGCTCGGGAGGACGCAAATTTTTCTAGAGCCGACGCGATATGCGCCGCGCGTGTCCGTTACGTTTCAAGAGGATCGTGAAACGACTGAATGCAACGCGAGATCAAGCGAAAAAAGGGGTAGCAACTAGCAGGAACGGGCTACTGGCTACGGACTGTACATGCAGAGGCAAGAAAAAAACCATGCGGCTGCGTATCGCGTCGCATTGTGGTCTGAAAGTCAGTTTTAGCGCGAATTAATTATTGTGCGAGTAAAAAATTGACATTTTGTGTAAAAATTACTTCGAAATATTTGAGTAAAGTAAATAAAACATAAGTTACAATACTGACTACTTGTTTAGTAATATAATAATTAAGTTACAATTTATGTTATTGGCGCACTGGTTCGATCCGTTTCAGAAATATAGCAATTTTGCAAAATGTACATGAAATTTAATTTTCAACGTTTCGGTCTTAGTTCCATAATTATCAAGAATATCTAAATTTCTGCATTGCGTCTGTAAATAATTATTTGCAATGTATTAAATTGTTTATAGAAAGAATATTTATTATAGTAAGAATTACTTTTATAAGACTCACATGCTTATATCAAATATTAATTGAACTTGTTTGAGGTTATGTGAGAACGCATTGACTCCATGCTGGTGACACAAGGACTAAGTACCCGTTAAACGGATTAGAGTGAAAACAAAAACAGAGAACAAAGAGAACTCAGTAATTGATAAATATTCTTTCTATAAACAATTTAATACATTGCAAATAATTCTTTACAGACGCAATGCAGAAATTTAGATATTCTTGATAATGGTCTGGAACTAAGACCGAAACGTTGAAAATTAAATTTCATGTATATTTTGCAAAATTGCTATATTTCTAAAACGGATCGAACCAGTGCGCCAATAACATAATTTATAGTTTAAACAATTGTCGATCAATATACGAAAAACGGTTATAATAATTAAGTGTTACAAATATAGTATAGAAGATTATGATTCACTGTCGGAGTCATTCCTTTCGGTAAAAATAGCCTCTAGTAATCCACTAACGCAATCCTTTCGTTTCAAATCCTTCGATTTGGACCATTCTTCGAACAAATCTAAGCGGGCGATCGTAGATACGTTTACTAAAATATTCAAATAAAATGATAATGGGATTGCGGTGTTTTTGTTTGCCGTTAATGGAGATGAAGTAAGCTTTCAAATGAAATACTTCGCAACGCGTGCAAACTTCGTAAAACTTACGACATTCTAATAATTTTTCTTAAAAAGTATCAGTTCATAAAATATATCATAAAGTGTGCGAAGGAAACGTAAACCTACCATTTCCAGTTACAGCCATACTGATAATATCATATACAGGGTGTCCCAAAATTCGTGTACTTCCCGGAAATGGAAGGTTCCTTGGGTCATTTGAAGCGACATTTTCCTTTACAAAAATGACGCCAGCGGCTTCGTTTAGGAGTTATTAACAAAAAACACAGACCAATCAGAGCGCGGCTAGAGCAAACGGAGTCCGACTCAGCGACAGGTCCCGCTCAGCGTGGCGGCGCCATTGGCCGAGCCAGAATCAATCCGCTGTAGCCGCGCTCCGATTGGTTCGTGTTTTTTGTTAATAACTCGTAAACAAAGCCGCTGGCGTCATTTTTGTAAAGGAAAATGTCGCTTCAAATGACCCAACGAACCTCCCGTTTCCGGGAAGTACACGAATTTTTTTACACCCTGTATAACAAGATACTAACAAAATTTATACACACTTCAAGAAAAAACTCGATATTTTGAAGTTATAATTTGTAACAATTCAGCAACGTAGGAAAATAAAATGTGCTTACTGGAATGTTGACAGTCTTGCCAACAATAATACGGTGATGTGATTTACTAATTTTGCTTTTGTTATTGTAGTATACGTATCAAACTATCATACAAGTATAAATTTTAACAGATTTACGTTAGTTGGTTTTTTTTAAATTTATTCGCGCTAGAACTGACTTTCAGAGCACAGTGGCATCGGTTTTCTCGTTTCTGTTGCGGGTCGAAACGATCACGCAGCTTCGAGCAGCGTATTCTTTCTTCCTTCTGATTCGGAAATCCATCGAGCCCATCAACGATATGCCGTCGTCGAACAATCTGAACGTTTCAGTTGTTCGATACCGCGAAAATAACGTGGTCTTTGTCCACGGGTACGTAAAATCGGCTGCGAAAGACCCAGCCACACGTGTTATTGTTATTGTATTCCGAGCAGTTTATCGACCAGTTCATCGTTTCTCCTTTTGCAATTCATAAGCGATTTCGTTCTGGCGTCGTATCAACGATTGCGATCCATTTATTCGGTGTTGCGTCTACATAGGCGATATCAAATCAATTTCTCTCATATCTCCCATCGTTGTTTTCATATCGAACGCGAACAAGCATCGGCAATTCAGCGAGAATACGTGAAAGTATCACAGACTTCATAGGCAACGTTTAATCGATAAAAATTCAACAAATGTGGAACTGACTGGCCGTTATTCGTTGACAATAACAGACATTGATATTCCATTAACGATTCTACTTTCGATTAGGAAGGTTTAAATGTTTTGATTCAGTGGTGAATGTTGCAACAGGTGTTTCAGATGTGGTTTGTTTGAAAGTAAATAAATTAATTAAATTGTTGGTTTGATAACGAGTAGGTGTTATTCAAACCCTTGCCGTATCATTTTCTTTATAGTTACAGCGATTAAAATGTCTTTATCTCCAAGAAGTCGTAGAAGAAAAAAGAAAATTTATATTATGTATTATATTTATTTATATAATATTATTTTTGTATGGCTACATTTATTTTCACGCTTGAACGTTGATGACAAACGAATCAAATTTTCTTTCATTTTAAAAAATATGTGTAACATTCATATTTGTTAGACTTTACAACAGTTAAAACTGTAAATACCTATTTTGAAATGATAAATTTCTATTTTGCTGCAGTTTGCTGCAACTGAGGTAGAACACTTTTATTTTGTGAAGTTTGGAAAACAGTTTAAAGTTCAAATTGAAAGTTGAACTTCGAAAAATAAAAATGTTTTACCTCAGTTGCAACAACCTGCAGCAAAGTAGAAATTTATAATTTTAAATTACACATTTACAGTTTTAACTGTTTCAACTCCTTGTTGAGGGGAAGAATTGAGTGGAAGTATAACAAATATTAATGTTACGTATTTCTTTTTAAATGAAATAAAATTTGATTCGTTTGGAATCAATATCAAAGCATCAAAATAAATGTATCCATACGAAAAGTATAAAATTTTCTTTTCTCTTCTACGACATTTTTGAACATAAAGACGTTTTAATCACTGTAACTCTAAAGAAAATGATACAATTAGAGAAAATGTTGCTAGAGAAAGAAAATAATGAAGTTAAAGAGTATTTTTGATTAATTACCAGAACAACAGTATGTATAAGTAGAATAGCTACTATGTGTATGCAGAGGATTCAAGTATCTCATAAGTAGACTTACATATTTTTATGCAATTATGAAGAAAGTAGTTGGATGAAATAGAAAACAATGATAAATTCAAGAAATCTAAGAACATTGTAATGCTGTTTTCAATGTAAAAAATCTATTACAGGATAAAGTGAATTTTTATTTAACTCCTGCTGCCCACAAACAATGTAAAACATTTTTATTTTGCATAAAGATCCGCAGTCTGCTCACAAAATTGTAATACTCGCACGGGACACTCGGTAAGTCTGGAAATCCGTTCATTTCATCCGTCATAAATTTCAACAACGTTTCCCGAATGATTCACTAAGATGGGCCTCGTCCCTCGAAATCTGTTATTCTGACGCGTCCTTGATCTTCCTAACGGAGAAACGACTTTCTTCCGGAATACACCGACGATTCAGCATGAACCACCCCTAATCCCCCCTACGCTCCCCCCCTTTCAAGTCCCTTTTGCACTTTTACTCGTCCAGCTGCGTGTTAAAATACCACGAGCCGACGACAGGTTCATGCTAAGACCAGTCATCAAGATTCCTCGTAAATCTTTCACCGTTCAAATAAATCCAGTAAGTCTGCTTCAGAGACGCAGCGAATAATATTTCGCCTTTCCGCGTATCAACATAGTTATTTTGCAGGCGACATTTACAATGAAAATCTGAATTTGTCAGATTTCTTTTTCGATCCCATATGTTTGAGGAAACATTGAAAATGAATTTATTATTTAATGGAAAATAACTCACAAGTGATTAGACTGTGGATGAATGGGCAATTTTCAATTTTTGTAGACGAATTTTGAGAGTCATACTGGATAAAATTACCAGAAATAGTTAAGCTTAAAGTGAACTCGGTAATCAACCCTTTCAAACAAGTTCATGTTTAGGACACCATGTATAATAGATGTAAATATTAACCCATTGCAGTATTTTGACGAGCCGGACTCGCGATGAAGGTTTTTAACAAATATGAATGTTAAAATTTTATTGATTATGTTAGTTATGTATTATGCTAATAATTTATTATGTATAAATAATAGTATCATGTATTATGTATAAATAAATATTATACTAATAACTCATAATACTATTATGATAATAAATATTATATTTATTGATTATGCATGTTAATGTTTCAGTTTAGAAAAATTTTAATTTTCAATTTTCAATTTGATTCGTTTGTTATCAATATTTAAGCATTTAAATAAATATAGACATACCGAAAGTATAAATTTTATCTTCCCTTCTACGACATTTTTCGGAATAAAGACATTCCTATTTTTTGAAACGTCCAATTTTTTAACTGTTTTCAATTTGACATACTTATTTTTGCCATAGATACCGTAATGCAATAAAATGCCTACAGTACGAGTATGTTTACTCAAGAAATTGAGTATTATATATAAGTATTATATTAAAAATAAGTATTAATATAAATTAAGTATTATATATATTAAAAGTTATTGAGGTGATTTGTCTTACGAGACTCATCCTGTATAATGTTGATTATTTTGTTCGCTTAATTGGATTTCTAATATTGTTAGCTTATAAATAATGTAGAATAAAAAGACTAAAACTTTAAACGTCTGGCAGTAGGGGAACTTCCGCTAAAGAATATGTTAGCAGTATGCATGTTAATGTTTCAGTTTAGAAAAATTTTAATTTTCAATTTGATTCGTTTGTAATCAATATTTAAGCATTTAATACGTTCCCTGCCGCGTGAGGCGTATACGCCCCACGCTGAACTTTCCGTTCAAGCCATTTGGTATTATCCACTCGCTTGGCATAATAAAGTTCCGCCAGTTATTTGTTAAACTAATTCCTAGAAAAATAAATTTATTGGTTTGTTGTGTTATGCATGTTAAACTATACAACCTTTCCTTGATAATTATGATTTTTGCACTATTTGTTAAACTAATTCCTAGAAAAATAAATTTATTGGTTTGTTGTGTTATGCATGTTAAACTATACAACCTTTCCTTGATAATTATGATTTTTCCACTATTTTAATTATTGTAAGGCATACGCCAAAAACAAAATAATACAAATGTAAAGCGTGTTAAATAAATGTAAACATACAGAAAATATAAATTTTATCTTCCCTTCTACGACATTTTTCGAAATAAAGACGTTCCAATTTTTTAACTGTTTTCAATTAGATATACTTATTTTTGTCACAGATACCATAATGCAATAAAATGCGTACAGTACGAGTATGTTTGCTTAAGAAATTAACGCGTGCATTGACCTTTGTGAAATCATACAGCAGAAATATTGATAAACCGTAAAACGATGTTGGCAGAAGATTGCAGAAACACGTCCGATTATTACGAAATGTAAAATGGATCGGTGCTTGATTTAGCGAGGAGAATCTCATGGGCGGAAGTGTATATGTATTTTGAACGCTGAATAGCCTGCTTCGAACTAATATACAAGGACTATGCTGAAATGGAACAGGAGGTTTTAAGTCTTTCGAAGAGAATTTCCAGACATTGCGTCTCACGGACGTCTGGCTCTTGAAACGACTACCTAATGGAAAACAGAACAAACAGAATAAATAGGTAGGTCCAATTTGAAATCGCTTGTAATTATCGAGCACTTCCTGCGCATAAATCTGAAGTCGAACCAATCTCTACCGGATTTACATTATCGACGTCATAACAATTTGGACAAAAGGAAAATTGAATAAAAGAATACGAAGCAAAAGGTCACGAATTCTATTGCCAACCTAATATATTTCTTTAAACTTTAGACAAAAATAAAATAGAAACTTTTCGATAGGCCATCCTATCCATCTGAACGTAT
Source organism: Lasioglossum vierecki (assembly GCA_028455595.1). Lineage (NCBI taxonomy): Eukaryota > Metazoa > Arthropoda > Insecta > Hymenoptera > Halictidae > Lasioglossum > Lasioglossum vierecki. The sequence goes on along the minus strand of CM052344.1, from coordinate 9,410,983 downwards.
TTTAATAAATGAAAATTTTGTTTTACAAAACTGTTCGCTGAACACAAGAACTCAAGTTCGTTCCATTGTACGCGAAACACAGGGAATAAGTTTCTGGAGTCATTCGAATTCAGTAGTCGAAACCTTCATTGTTCTGAAAAGTTTCGCAGAAGAAACTGTGTAGCAATTGATTTCGAAGTGATAATTCATTTACTGGTGGACTATCAACACTACAGTCGCTCTAGCGAGCCCCAGTTGTAGTATCCATTAGGAAACTTCCAAGTTAAAGATAGAATGAGAGTCTCAGTCGTTATCATGTAAATTAGTAAATCGTTGGCGTAGTTTGAACTGTTCTGTATTCAATTTAACGCAAATATTTCTAATATTTAATACTTTTAACTCTTCGCTGCGTGGTGTATCAGATACAGTCAACAAATCTGGTATATAATAAACTAAGAATGTGTTTTCGTACTATGTTTATTTTTCTGAAAATATTGTTTTAATTTTTTAAAATATTTCTCCCTTGAATAAAACACAAAAACTGCTCATCTTTCAATTTTCTCATCCCAACTAATTATTTATAAAGTGATCCCTCTCGTTAATTCAGATATGTTCCAGTTCTCAATCTTGTTTGAAAAATCTTCTGGAATGAATTTTCTAATTGATCCTTTTAATCTTTCGCTGCATAGTGTATCATATCTGATACAGTTAACAAATCTGATATATAGTAAACTAAGAATATGTCTTTTTACTATTCTAAATTTATTTTATTATTCTGAAAATGTTGTTCTAATTTTTCAAAATATTTTTCCCTTTAATTTTCAATTTTCAATTTGATTCGTTTGTAATCAATATTTAAGCATTTGAATAAATGTAGACATACAGAAAGTATAAATTTTATCTTCCCTTTATCTTCTAAGTTATTGAGGTGGTTTGTGTTACGAGACTCATCCTATATAATGTCGATTATTTTGTTCTTTTAATTGGTTTTCTAATATTGTTATCTTATAAATAATGTAGAATAAAAACACTAAAATTTTAAGCGTCTGGCAATAGGGGAACTCCCGCTAAGAATATCGAGATCGTGTATGGTACAGGTTCCGCGATAAAATTGATACATAATCGTAAGAGTTCCGCGAGTCGGCAAAGTTTGATGACGGCTGATCTGAAAGTAGGATTGTCGAGCGAAGAATCAACGATACGCTTTTCCCTGGGAACGTTTCATTCGGGGATCACTCGATACGTTCGCGTCAGCCTGCGATACATTATCGCGCGTAGGTGAAACGTCTTGGTGGCGGAAGCGAACGATCAGTTCGAAGCGCGAAAACTTCCCGAATCGGCAATAACTCGGAGCAAGCTCGCCCCGATACGGGGTGAGAAAAAGGAATGAAGAGCGTCGGTGAGTAACGGTGGCGGCGGGTAAGGGGAAAAATAAAAGTTCACTAGCACCGATATAAGCGATTTCCTCGGACGTGGCTTCGAGGTTTTCGTTCTGGAAGCTGGAACACCTTTATCGCGCAACGTGGCGCGGGCCGAGGGGCGGTCAGGCTGAATCTCGACATGTACGTAGTCCACGAACGTGGGAAACACATCAGGGAGAAATGTATCGGGAAATGGGTCGGGAATAATCGTCGTATGAGAGATCGATCGTCCTATAGACTTAGACGTATCGACACTGGCTAGCCCGCGAGTCTCTGCGTAGCTGAAAGAAATTCGAGTAACTTGATTTTCTACCTTTTCGGCGAGAATTCTTATTTCGATGAACTTTCCTTTTCTAATACAATTTTCTCTCCGACTGCTGCTATGTGTGATGGAAACGATACTATCATTATTAGAGCAACCTATCCAGTTAGTGAACACTTAAGATTTATATAATTGACCATGATTTATTTAATTGGCATTAGAAAATTGAAAGATGATCAGTTTTTGTGATTTATTTAGGGGAAAAATATTTTGAAAAATTAGAACATTTTCCGAATAATAAAATAAGTTTAGAATAGTAAAGAAACATATTCTCTCTAAGTTTACTATATACCAGATTTGTTAACTGTATCAGATATGATACACTATGCAGCGAAGGATTAAAAGGATCAATTAGAAAATTCATTCTAGAAGATTTTTCAAACAAGATCGAGAACTGGAACATATTATGAATTAACGAGGGGGATCACGTTATAAATAATTAGTTTAGTTGGGATGAGAAAATTGAAAGGTCAATTTTTGTGGTTTGTTTACGGGAAAAATATTTTAAAAAATTAAATCTCTATATACAGGGTGGTCCACCTAAATAAGGCTACCTAAATGTCTCCTCTAATTGCTGGGGTACAAAAAATATTTTGTATGCTATTTCAATGATTTGATAAAAATATCCTACCTAAATATCTCCTCTAATTGTGGGGGTACAAAGAAATATTTTGTATGTTATTGCAAAAAATATTTTTCTTTCCGAACTCAAAAGTCATTTCAAGGCCATGGAATAATAATGACGTAAATCTAGATGGCAAAATGTGGCGCCCCACCCTGTACAATCTTATTTTCCTAGAACTAACGACGAACAGCAATGGCCAGCAACGATTGTCCGTCGGTTTCTCAATAAATACGAAATCAGTTCCGATGATCGGGGAAGTCAAAGCCAGACGGTGGATGTCATGGCGGTGACAAGGTCCCCAATTCAGCTGGAAATGAGCTATGCAAGGAGAAGGTTCACGAGTATGCGTGCACGGCCAGATGACGAGGAAATTACGTACGGAAAATGGAATACGCGAGGCGGTTTCATTGGGCCGCGTCTTCAAATAAGCCGTGAGAATATGCGTGTGATGCAACCGGGGGCCGGTAATTGAAAGCACCGCCGCCCTTCAACCGCAGTTTTCCGAACAACGACTCTTACTCCCCATTAGCGGCAGCCTTTTCCCGAGGGAAAAGAATTTTCACCATTTCTTTTTTCGACTGCGGCCCACTTAACCAACCGTTCCTTCCCTTTCGACGAGGACGTGTTCCCTCGTTCTTACAAATTACGCCACGTTACAATTTTCTAGTTATGCTACACTCGCAATATGCGAACATACTTCCCTGCCAGTATATTCTATTCCGTGGAAGTTTTCTGTCGGATTTACGTGGGAGTTTCAAGTTTTTTTTAACTTTTCATACTTGCTCGTCCTCTCAACGTATATTCTAATTAGCACGTTAACCCTTTTCACTAGGAACTTTTTTAACTCGAAAATCAAACGTTTCTATTGACCTACAACATTTCCATTCTCTGTGATCTTTTAAAATATGAAACTGATGTAATACCTTGTATAATACTTAAATGTTTAGTAATTGGTTAGATACCAGCATATCTAATAATGTAAATAATATTTTAAATAATAGTACAGGGTTATATATATTAATTGAAGTATTAATAATTTTAATTAATTAATATATATATATTTATATATATTATATAAGGGTTAATAATTTTAATTAATTAGTTAATACTTAAATTTTTAGTAATTGGTTAGGTACCGGCATATCTAATAATGTAAATAATATTTTAAATAATAGTACAGGGTTATGTATATATATTAATAATTTTAATCAATTTGGGGGCGGTTAAATTTTGACGAATTAAAGCGGAGCTTATATATTTTATTTTTTTAATAGATATAATTATGTAGACGTGTTTTAAATAATAGAATCATTATTACAAATAAATTGAAAACTATAAATTAATTTTTCATTAACCCCTTGCACCCCCAACACGAAAATTAAATTTCAGGTTTCTTTTTACCTAGAATATATCTATTCTACATATATGATTTTTTTATTTTATGCATATTAAATTAATACAATTTAATTGTGTAATACTCAAAAGTTGGGTAGTTGATTTATAATTATAATAATAATTAATAATTGTATAATAATTATAAACTAAATAATTATAAACGTAAAATTTATTTTATACTATTCATATTGTAATATTTAGCAGTGCGTCAGAGTCGCCACTCGAGTACTAAGGGTTAACAAATTTTGCCGCCTCCCCTGGCAACATTGAGTGCCTCCCCTGAGAGGAGGAAATCACTGCTCTAGAGACAAAATAAACTGACACGTGTCCCAGCTGTTTTGTCAATACTCCCATTTTTTGCGGAGATATTTAAATCTCACATGAGATTATATTTTTAAAAATTTTGTACTTCTTTTCTTATCTTTATATATTTATTTCTGAATTTATTTGTTTTCTGAATGATTTATTTATTATATAGGGCGTGGTTGAACGGGTTTTACAACCAGACTTGGGATTCTTCATTTAAAAATAAGTAAAAAAAGAAGGAACAACATTTTTCCGTTTGACGTTTCGTTTTCGAGAAAATCGAGTTTCAAGATCCGTCGCGTGCGCGCGCTTTAGCTAATATACGCAGGAAGTAGAATTAGTGGGTCATGATCAGACGCGTCAGACGATTCCTATCAATAGCATGTGCACTTGCTGCATTATCAAAATCGTTTTGAAACCGATTTCAACCTGGTTTTGGACAAAAATTATTAGGGAAGCATTACGCATTATTTCAGCGTCATTTTCATATTCTTTTTATTACATAAAATTAGGAACTGGTGGAATTGTATAACATTATCTGACTCTATGTCCAGCAAAACCTTGGTAGCTAGCGAAAATGCCAATCTAGCGGGTCAAAACCATTTCAGCATTATTTTAAGACTTAAAGCCATAGTAAAGTAGGTCATTGGATTCGTTTTGACGTTAACTACAACAGTGTGTAATAAAAAATGCATCGTTTCACCGGTTTGCGGTTGGACGGCCGCAACAGCCGTGACAATACAAGGGATAAAACAACTGAATCCCGTAATTTGTTGAACATGCTCTTCAGTATTTCGTATAGTTTATAACTTTAGCTTACAATTGAGATAAAAATTAACCCCTTGCCGTATTTTAACTAGCCAGACTCGTCATGAAGATTTTAACAAAGTGTAAGCAAATACGAATATTATATCTCTCTTTCTAGATGAAATAAAAGCTTGTCATTTGTAATTTCTTTGTAGTAATCAATCAAATAAATGTAGCCATACAGAAAATATAAATTTCATTTTCTCTTCTAAATTTTACGAATAAAGATGTTCTAATCACTGTGACTGTAAAGAAAATGTTACGGCAAGGGGTTAAAAATGTATGAAGTGGTACAATTAATTAAAAATCTAGTTAAAGTTCGGAACAGAGATAAGATTACATGCTGAATATTTTCAAAGTTTAAAAGGTTAATGAAACACAATGTGTGTAGAAAAGAAACTTGCAAATGTATGTCCAATACTGGAAGATAACAATTAATACAGTCATGTGGTAGTTTAACCTGGAAAGTTTTTCGGGAGTTTTAAAAACGTGCTCTTTCCGAATTTCAACTTTGCCACGTCGTATCTTTGCCGTTCGCACCGCCATTTATATTAATATAAAATTAATATATTAATATAATATATATCTTTACATAATATTTTATTTCTATATTATATTATAATATATACATACATAATTATATATTGTAATATATAATATATAACATAAGATTAATAATTATATTATATTAATATATTAATGTATTTATACCTTTAATGTAATATCATTGCAGATTATATTTGACAATAATTTTGATATTACTACTGTCAAATTCTAATGTGATTTCATACATCTGGGCCATTATATTAATATAAATTAATATATTAATAT
>CM052344.1:9383017-9404797 GCA_028455595.1 Lasioglossum vierecki | reverse complement strand
GAAATACAATATATTTTTTATAATTCAATTACAATGTATTTTATAATTGTACTCCATTGCAATTACGAATCACATTGTAATTTAATTGAATGAAGATCTAAATTATAAATTACAATGTAATTCAATTAAGATACGTATGTAATTCAATTCATTAAAAATTTTAATGATCGTACCTTGCGCCGATTTCACAAATTTAATCTTTATTACAATTTCGATCGAGAAAAACTTTAATTTGTAATTATAATTCTGGAATAATTCAATTCCAATTCTGGACAACTCTGCGTAAAACCAATGTTTTCCACCCAATTTCAATAAAAATGAAAGATGGGGCCGATTTACCATCGTTAGTTTGCTAAACCCTTTGACGGAATTTGAATGGTTTCGATAAATACCCGTAATACTATGATGTACGGCATGATGTATTCTAATTGCGCCGAAAATACCGCGCGGTGCAACGCAACGCCTAGACGTCAGAGAAATAGCTTGGATGGGAAGGTGTGCGCGCTCTTACAAGTCGAAGGCACGCACGCTGAAGCTGTGGATTGTGGCTTGAGCTTAACGCACGTTAAGTCACGACCAGTTGGCTACTACGCGCCGTTCCAATAAATTCCTCCGGCTGCGATGATAAATAGAGCAGCTCTCGCGCGGCCCACTCGCTTTTCTATATATTTTCTTTCATACAATATGAGACTGTTCATTGAGACGGTCGAGTAAGTGTGAAATAAAGCAACTCGCGGGCAATTCGAGCAGCGCGCGTCGTTCCACGTCCACAATTTACACAGGCCCGCCTCGTATAACGGGCCGCTGACGTTTATCGACTCGCGACACGAGCCGCCGTTTGAACCCCTCGAAATTATTGGAACAATTTGCATATCGCGGCTGAACTGGAACCAAGAAATCAAACTCCTTGACAGTGGTCGGTCGTTGAGCAAACACTGATACCGCGTGCCATTCGAACTTTGCTAATAGCGTTGCCCTTGCGCTGCTAATTCGTCAGTACCGGATTTATTGCAGAGAGGTTCGCTCGCGATGCTTCATTTATGAGCTCTGCAAATTTCGTTGAAATATTGATCGAACCACGGATGTGGAGGAGAGTCTCGTGAGATAAATCTTTTAAAACAACCATGATGATCGCATTCTCAAGTGTTTCATATTCAAACTAGCTGACCCGACACAGTCGTTGTCCTGCTCAAATTGCAGTAAATTTGTGAAAAGCTATTGGAAATGTGTAAACAAAATAAAAATGAGAAGAAAAACGTATTTCTGAGTGATCATTGTATCTATTAACGATTATGGCCATGGATATTCAATTTAAGGAGTACAAAAATTATGATTTTTCCAGTTTGTCCGAATTTTCCGATTTTTCTTTGTAATTGTCTCGAATTTTTTCCCCTGAAAACTATTGCAGGAATATAACGAACAAAACAAAAAAGAATCACTTATAGTTTAAGTTTATACAAAAAAGCACTTTCATTTTTTCTAGATTTTCCAGTGTTCCGGACAACTTTTCCAATTTTCATTTCCCTAAGAACGTTTTTAAACAAACGTTCTCAAGTGATGCACTTACCAACGAGCTGCATTTACTTTTTCTTTATATAAATGAAATCAACAAGGAAATAGTGAACGCATTAAACAACGATTTTTTTGTGAAGTGCACTGTATGCAAAAAACACAAGGGTAATTTAAAAGGTACTTACAACAAGATAATCTTTTATTTTACAACAATAAATCTCCTTAGTTATGTCCACGCGATTGAAGCATGTCGAAACATAATTGTTTTTTAATGCTCTTTATTATTTACGCGGCATGACTTATTTAAACTGTCTGTATTAGATACCCTCTAGCATTAAGGGAAGTTGACAAGGTTCAGTGGACACCCTTTAAAAACTAATGACTTTTTTAACAATTGAACTAAACTACTTTTTCGAGATGTTATAGGAGGGTTAATTTACTAGGTACTACTTACTACATAATATGTAAAAGGAATTTTATGTATTAAATTTTACAATAAAACGCTACTGGATTCCTGATAAAGATTGTTACATGCATGCTGAATGTGGATACGATATCTGATGATGAAGAGGCTGTGTAACTTAAAATGTAAATTTTAACTACTCACTAGTATTTGAACTGTCTGTATTAGATACACTCTAGAATTAAGGGAACTCCCCCTATCCACAGTCGGTTGACAAGATTCAGTGGACACCTTTTAAAAACTGATTCTTTTAACAATTGAACTAAACTACTTTTTTGAGACGTTATAGGAGGGTTAATTTACTAGGTATTGTCTAAAAGGAATTTTATGTATCAAATTTTACAATATGTAGTTTTAAAACGCTACTGGATTCCTGATGAAGATTATTTTATGCATGCTGGATGTAGCTTTGCCTTTCTTTCGATCGACTGTTATTTATAAATGTTTGTATGTTATTGGCGATAGTTAAGCTATGTTGCAAATTTACATAGAATATTTCCGACGTTTCGATCCCTATTTGGATCATTTTCAAGAAAATTACTTCATTGTAATTGCGTCTGTAAGAAATCGTTTCAAATTACCTTAAAACCCAATACAGCAGAGAAAAAAGAAAGACAGAGTACAAACAATTATAAGAATACTCACTTGCTTAACGTAAAATAGTTATTAGTATAAATTCTTTAAAATAAGTGAGAACGCATGTTGGTTCCATGCTGGTGACATGTGGACTGAGCAAACGTGACGATTTGAAACTATTAAGAGTCAGAGAATATCAATCTCTGTATTGGCTCATCAATAATAAGCTAGATGTAGATGTGTAAATTTGCCAAATATAAATTTCAACATACTTTCAAAACTACTGTGATTCAATCAATTTAATTTTTGTCGCAATCGCTTTAAGATACATAGACATTTACATTTCTTTCCTCCTACGATCTGGCCCACTGTTCGTCGTCTAATTTCTTTTATAGAAATCCTGTACGGAGCGGTTAGGACACAAACCGTTTCAGCGAAACATCTCGGAAAGGAGCTTTCAAGAAAGCAACAAATCGCGTCGGGTCAGCTTTGTGTATCCGATGCCGGGACGTCGAGTAACGACCCTGGCTCCCCATGTTGCGCGCGTCATTAATTCGAGTTATAGCGAATCGTCGTAAAGAGATTCGGCGGGTCGAGGCAAGGAGACTGAAATGTGTGTGAGAAGAATAAACAAAGCCGCGCGATTTATGCACGTGCATGCATGGGCGTGTGCGTGTGCACCGAAGAAGGAGAGAAAGAGAAAGAACGTTGCAAGGGAGTTATTTATCCCCGAGGCAACCGCCTGTTCGCAAAGCGTTTACCTATTTCTCTCTCTTCTCGAGCGCATAAATCGACGTCAGTTGCCGGAGTCGGTATCGTGGGCGAGATTAAAATTTCAATTGGCTCGCGACCTCGGAAATCGCCGGGTATAATTAAAGTAAAGCTGATGCCGAATCCATTAGCGGGTCGAGAGACAACAGGGGATCGGGATGATACAAAACGAACGAAGCGCATGCTTGGCGGAAGAAGAATCGCGCACACGTGGGCACACATGGACACGGGTGGGCACACGGTGGACAGAGGCCGATTCCTCGCGTGGTGAACCGGTAAAGAGACTCTTTAATTAGTGCGTTCGTCTCAAAAACAATTTCACTGTTGGTATAATTTCTTTTTCTACGATATTCCTGAAATTAGAAATATTAGACCGCGGATATTTACGAAATTTGCAATTTTTCTAGACGAATTTCAAGAGAGTCGAACCATATTTTCTGTAGTAGTACCCTTTTTAGATCTAAAGTAAATTAAAATCATGCACAATTCTGTCGAAATTTATGTACTAGAATTTTTTGAAAATTTTCAGAATTCCAGAAAGATCCGCAGTATAGTTTTTAGCTTTATGGTTACACAGGAAAAAGCACTCAGAAAATAATAACGATGTTACTCTCCTGTACATGTAAAAAATTATTAATCATATTTATACGTAAAAAGCACCACTAGAAGCCACAAAAATTATGTTCCAGGAAAAACGCTTGTTATACCTGTCTCCACAATTTTAATTGTAGCTTCCTCAGACTATAGTTGAAAAAATTATTATGGAATTATGATATATACAGTCGATGAACACCCTTTATAAAGTAATAACTTTTTAAAAACTGAACCAAACGACATGAGTTTGGATACCCTTTAAAATTAAATAATTTTTAAAAAATTCAACCAAACGGCATGAATTCTTCAGATCTTAGATGGATTAGTTTACAAGATAATGTGTAACAAGATTAAGCATCAATTGTCATTGATTGAAATTGCGATGGAAACATTAATGTTCACGAGATTTAACTATTCTATTTGATAATTGTTATTCTGCAAGATTCTGCAGATGATCAAATTTGCAACTTTTGTATGTATCAGATAGGTAACAGAACAACATTGTTGTGGAATTTTTTGAAAGTGGTCACTCGAAGGATTGTTTGCAGTTCCCACCCTTAAAAAACTAAATAATCTTCTCCTGCCTTTAATAATTTGATCCCAATTATGAAAAAAATATATGATATAGAGGACATAAGTACGAGTATTTTCTTATTTTTTTTTATCTTAATATGGTAATTAACAACCGAGAAAAGAAATGATATAGTTAAGGGTATTTACTCTCGTATAATCCTTATATGAAGCTAGTTAGCGACTTGAAAATTTGAGGGGTTATCTTTCAACCTAAAACCAGAATTCAATTACATTGTAATTCAATTACGTCGTAAATAAATTGCTATATAATCGAAATACAATGTAATTCAATTACCAATTATTTTAATCAGATATGTAATTGAAATACAATATATTTTTTATAATTCAATTATAACGTATTTTATAATTGTACTCCATTGTAATTTAATTGAATGAAGATCTGAATTATAAATTAAAATATAACTTAATTACAATGTAATTCAATTACCAAGTATTTTAATCAGATATGTAATTGAAATACAATATATTTTTTATAATTCAATTACCAAGTATTTTAATCAGATATATGTAATTGAAATACAATATATTTTTTATAATTCAATTACAATGTATTTTATCATTGCACTCCTTTGCAATTACGAATTACATTGTAATTTAATTGAATGAAGATCTGAATTATAAATTACAATATATCTGAATTACAATGCAATTCAATTACCAAGTGTTTTAATCAGATATGTAATTGAAATACAATATGTTTTTTTATAATTCAATTACAATATATTTTATAATTGTACTTCATTGCAATTACGAATTACATGTGCTAATTCAATTACAATCCATTAGCGGGTCGAGAGACAACAGGGGAACGGGATGACACAAAACGAACGAAGCGCATGCTTGGCGGAAGAAGAATCGCGCACACGTGGGCACACATGGACACGGATGGGCACACTGTGGACAGAGGCCGATTCCTTGCGTGGTGAACCGGTAAAGAGACTCTTCGGTTTTAGAGGCTCTTTAATTAGTGCGTTCGTCTCGCGGAGATAAACCTAAGGAAAAAAGGGGAAAAACGAAGAGAAAAGACAACAAAAGAAACGAGCACCGTGACCGAGTAGCTATGCGAGGACTCGCGAATGGACGGACTGCGAACAATGCCAGATCGCGCAAGCATCGGCCATTCGAGGGACAGAAACAGCGACAGAGCTCATCTATTATTGGCGCAAAACAGAAATAAAATGCGGTGCCGACGGCCTGCGAAACCTGTATGGTACACGCGTTGCGCCAACAACTTTTGTTCTGACTCTCGTTTCAATACCCACGTACCCATCTTTCGAATTTTCCGGTTGCATACGCGTGACTTTATGTGCACGTGGCCGTGCATGTACCTTGTCAACCATAACTATTCAAATTGGGGCTGCAGATAAACCTTGAATTCTTCATTGTGCCAAGCGGCGATCTTTGCGAGTAGACTGCGGACCTTTACGCAAAATTTGTGCATCAATTGCAACACACAGCAGCTAAATATAATTTTTTTTCTTTTTATTATTTAACGTCGCTCTTTTAAATTCTTACGTGAGAATTATTGGGCCTTGGGCACCACAGTATTTAGATGGCACATGGAATATTTCCATAAATATAAATTTATAGTTTTTACTAATAATTTGAATGTAGTGATACTCTTAAAGTCTAGTAATCTATTCGCTGTTTATAATTGCACTTACTTAGGTTTGTTATGCATAAATAAATGCTTAATTAATTACTTATCGATCGAAATTTATCTTCAGGATATTATGAATTTTTATTCGCGGCGCTAATTGTAAATAATAAAAATTCATAATACATAAATGCATTTAACCCAGAATCTACTATTGAGTTTAACCCTTGACTGCATGATTTTTTTAATTCGAATGATAAAATTGAAAGATGGTCAGCTTTTTGTGTTTGATTTAAGGGAAAAATATTTTTAAAAATTGAAACAATGTTCTCAGAAAAATAAACATTGTGACAAAAAATATTCTTAGCTTACTATATACCAGATTCGTTATCTGTATCAAATGTGATACATTATGCAACGAAGGGTTAAGTTTTCCACTTGCCATTACAAACATTTTTGTATAATCAAGCTATGGGCTAACTAAAATGTTTGTGAATTAGCTCTTCAACATTTTCAATAGTTTAAAGTTCTGGTGTGGATACAATAGGAACAGCCACGAAACACTCATGAAATTATAATCGGCCGACTCTTTTTATAGTGTGCACGTTAGTAAATCAATGACAGTGGTATTGATTCTATGCACTAATTGTAAGACTTTGTAACCGAGCCTCAAGGGCAAAACAGCAAAGTGGTCAGAGGATTAATTTCGTGAAATCTTCGACAATGGCTATAATCAATTGTAACAAAAGTTCATAGCGTTTTTAAATTAAAATTCGTAGATAAAATTACAATATTTATCCATAGGTTTATTCAATAAATAAAACGATGAATAAATATCTGAATTTCATCTCTTGGATTTTTATTTCTATGACAATATTGCCGGATTTTAAGCAAAAACGAATCATTAAAAATTGATTGCATACTTTTTTGGACGATGCGAATCAAATCTTAAAAAGAATATCAAAAAAGTATTCAGTAAATTTCTTAATTCTTCAAAAGCATTTTTGTTTATCTCCAACAACAACAATGCTAATAAATACATACGTGTATTTCGTATGTCCATTTCTTGAAACAAGAATATATTATTATAAAATAATTTATAATACGTTATAAAAGATATTCTCAATCATCGATAATTATTTAATTTAGCACTGAACTATCATCTACACAAAAGTGCTAAACTACGCACGCCCAAATACCAATAGCATAGAAAATATGTTACTTTCAACATAATTACACTAAACAGTGATATTTTGCAATATTCAGCAATTTTGCCCACGTCATCCATTAACAATAAATACTGCTTACATGGTTCTTCAATACCATAAAAGCTACACAAAACAAACCGTATCTATAAAATACTTCAGCTATATCGTCTATCAACGAATTTCCAACTGTGTCACCTGAATTACATGTAAACTATTTCGTAAATCAAGTGATGCTTCAAACAAAAGTAGTATAGTTTTTCCATTTTACTTTTTTCCGGAGATATGAAGGTGATCTTGAGTTTGTTCACGAGAATTGAATGCTGCATAAAAGATTTACTTATTTATGCTATACCTGAAAAACACTTCAACCAGTATTATTTGCACTTTGTCCGTTATCGGCCGATTGTGGAAATGCATTAAGTGCAATGGAGAACATTTTAAGCTTGCATCAAAAATCATTTATAGAGAACATCGCAGTAGTTAAAAGTTTTTCACCCTTATACCCTTATTTTTTATTCTGAATCCTTAGTTTCTTTATTCAGAATCAGCTACTATTAGCTTATTTTTCCAAAAATGAACTTGTACTATATACTACTTCTTATTTACTATTACTATTGAAAAACCACAAACTTTCATGTTTATCAATCATTTGTTCGTATACCAAATAGTTTACACGTGATTTAGATGACCTCCTTTGCTGAATCAGTCTGTATACAAGTAAAGGTTTAGATGTCCCTGTGCAGTGTATGTGTATTTTTCTAGTCGCACAATGCAATTGTCAGGTATTCGTGAGTTTTTCAAACTAGGTTCGTCAAGACCTGGCTGAATCTGAACGCTTATTTTCCTGTTTGTTATTACCATTGTTCTTTTGTTTTCCCGCGGGCACATATTCCGACAGCGCGAGCAACGCGAGATCACGTCGTGCTGGATCGTTTACAAACATTTGCATTCACGAAAACGCGTCCGCGTTGAATCATCCGTTTTGTGCAGCCGAGATACGCAACAGAGTGGGATCGTTTCAAGACCGCGTCTATTTAATCATATCTCAGGACAGCCGGATCTTCACTAAGAAAGCTCTCAGAATCCGTGAGGTTGCACTTACCACAGTAATAGGGTAGACCGGATTGATAATTGTGAAGAGGAGAACGTGATTTGGTGTATTATTGTCTTCTCTGGAAAAAAAGAAAACACATCATCAGTTATTTAGTAGTCTACAATGACAGGCTGTCACTCAACACTTAGACGGTCGCGCGTTTCTCCGAAAACAATTACAGTATTTTATCCATAAATGTCCCAAATGTCTGGCCGATAAGTGTCCCAGAACTGTCCCCATTAATGCTACGTGTATCCCCGTTGGGAGCCATCAAGCTCGAGAGGCCTCGGTCACCGAGAAGTATGGCATCATACGGTTAGGGTATATTGGTGAGCAGAGTTGGGCAAAAAATTTTATTCAAATAAAAATTTCGAATAGAGTGGTTTTAAAACGTACTTCATTCGAAATTAGTATTGACATGAAATTTTTGCCCAATTCTGTCGCTGAGAATGCACCAATTCAATGACAAAATTTAATTATTTTTTAACCGACTTCGAAAAAGAAGGAGGTTACTCAATTCGACCTGTATGTGCCTTTTTTTCGCTTTTTTTAAATTATTTTTTTATGGAACTTTCACCAACATATTCGTGGCATTTTTCTCGTGTATATTTACTCGTGTGGTGAACGATGAAAAGTAAATTTAAAGTATAAGTTTTGTCTATACTGTTCCAACTAATCATATGTCTGTATTACAATATTTGTGTATCTCTAATAACCATATCCTATTTTGCAATATTTATATTCTGTTTTGATGAGGTGTATTTCGTTTTTGTAATTATGTTGAAATAAATCTCATATGAGATTTTCTATTAAAAAAGCAGCGTATGGAAAATTTTAAACTACGAATTTAATTTGATTTAATATTGTCTATGTATGTATGAATATGTATTTTGTAATTTACATTTGTACAGCAGATATAGATCTCTGTTGAGATCTGAAATGCTTAATAAAAAAAAACAGCGTATGGAAAATTGTAAACTACAAATTTAATTTGATTTTATATTGTTTATGTATGTATGAATATGTATTTACTGTAATTTACATTTGTACAGCAGCTATGGATCTCAGTTGAGATCTGAAATGCTTAATAAAAAAACAGCGTATGGAAAATTCTTTAAACTGTGTCGGTGCGTCACGATTATCCTGTCTCTTTCCCAACATTGTTCTTCTTTGCGCCCGAAACCTTCATAGTCCATTACGCAACTAAATATCATCGGAATTATATCATATTTGGTATCATTTTCCTTAGAAAATTGCCACAAATATGGTCATCGAATTCCCATTAAAAATAATGAAAAATTAAAAAGTTTTGTCATTGTGTTACTTATGTTTACACTTCTCGGCGGCCGAGAGACCTCTCCACTATCCTTTTCTATGTTCGGTAAAAGTCAAGGAACAGTATCCCTGGGCAGACCCGTGTTGTGGACTTGTATCGATAAAATACTGTATAGTTTTTACTCCATAGAATTGAACAAGGTCGGCAATAATTAAAAAAAAAATGTAAAAGCAGAAACTATCGAAATGAATTGATAGAGACGATTACCAAATCTACGTCTTCAAATTATTTACACAATGTCGTTTAAATAACTGACCGCGCGACGTCACGCCTACGTGACGGCCGCCGGTAACTGTTGGCTAGCGAAATTGCATTTATGAGACAGCGGACGTCAAAGTGTTCAGAGTAAACAAAAGTAATGAGAAAATGTATTTTCGTTCGTACTTGTAATTGTGTTTAACCTTTGACATTATCGTATGTGAAATTTACATTGGCTTTGATAGGGATGAATATGATCCCTCGATGTAAACGTAACGACTATCAATTTTCAACAACTGAGGCAGTTTTAATAAAGTGAATCGCAAACGGAATCATAAGGTGAAGGTTCAGAACTCGAATAAAATTCGTAGTTTACGATATTGAACTCTTGCACGCTCAACTAATAGTGTTTTAAAAAAATTAAATACACTCATGATCCGAAACTTGTGACGAGCTTCACAGGTAGAGTAAGTTGTATGCAATATGAAGTAAAACTGTGTGTATATGTAATTGCCTGCTTCTCGAAGAAGTAATATTAATATCTAATTTGTTATTCTAACCCCTTTGCCCTGCAATGTCGTCTCAGACTCGTGACAAGATTTTTAATTTTTTTTATTTTGCAATTAGAATCGTAAAGTAGAGATTATTTTGCCAGTGACAAGATTTTGAACAGAATCTAATGAGTTTGTATGCTATTGATTTCCCTTAAATCGAAATGAAATTCTATTTTGGTTTTGTTAATGTACAGCCATTGGAGAACATACAAGCAAACAACAAATATTAATCTTCTCTTTTTGTAGGAAATGTTTTTACTGTTTTGCATCATCCCCTCCTTCATTTCATTACTGCATAATTTTGAAAAATCTATGGTACATGACTAAACACTCTTTAATGGAACCTTCAATAGCAACAGCAATTATCATTGTGAATTAATAAGTCACCATCAATAACGTCATCTTAGAGTTTCATTTAAGATTGCAATGTAAAGGAAAACTTTTAAATTTTCTTTTGGTACAGCACAATTATTGAAAATGGAAATTATTAATAGGTAGGTAAAGCGTTAGTATTGAGAAGCATAGAAACAGATTTCAGTATTTGTAAACATCCTTGGTTTGCTTAGCGCCTTGTTTATTGACATCTAATCCAACTGAGTTTCTACCATGTTTTTACCACGTTTTTATTAGCTCGCTTTCTTGTTTGTTTGTTCGCTTTACTTTTTACCAATATGTACTCCAACGTTACCAATTCCGACGTGCGTACGTCGAATCTAATCTTCCGTAAATGTAAGCTATGAAATTAGATTAAAAAATTGGAAACATTTAACACGGAAGAATTATCTAACCGATGAGAATGGAATACCCTGTAGTATTTAAATTTGAATAATTTAATTGTTCGAGGGACTAATTCGATGTGCACGGTGCGGCAGTAAACGCGTCGAGCCGTGGCGATGAAAAATTCTGCATTTTCCGGGACCAACATTCAATTGCAGTGAAATTACATCAACCCAGCGCACAGTTGGCGAAATTCTTTATTAAATCAGAGCTCCGGCCGAGAGACAGCCGAAGAGGCTCGAATATTCGATTACCCTGAAGAGAAACGGAGGAAAAATTGTACTCGGTAATTTCCTTCCGAGATTCAACGGTGGACGCGATACAACGGAAGGGTCTATTGATAGATAGCCGCGAATCCATTTTTCATGCGTTGCATCGATGTATTCCCTCTTTCACCCCGCGCCGCAACAATTGGAAATTCAACTGGCCACGAACGCTTCCCTGCGAGAAGGATGCCGAACCCTACCGATTTTACAATTCACAGTGGCCAGTTCTTCGAGAATCTGTTGCTTGGACTTCGAGATACGAAATGTTCCGAGTGCAAGAAAATGTACGAATTCTATCAGTTTCTGGTTACCCGACTTTCTATTAAATTCCGAAAGATTGGAGAGTTTCAAAAACTTGACCTTGATACAATTGTCTGTTTTAGAAAAGTTAATGGAGTATCATTATGTAAATTATACTGCTGGAATAATTTTTACGGCTTTAGTAATAATTTTTTTTACTAATAATTTCCTTAGGTTTGTTATACATACATAAATGAATTTAACCCAGAATCTACTTTTGAGTTTAACCCTTGACTGCATGATTTTTTTAATTCAGATGAAAAAATTGAAAAATGGTCAGTTTTTCGTGTTTGATTTAAGGGAAAAATATTTTAAAAAATTGAAACAATGTTCTCAGAAAAATAAACATAGTAACAAAACATATTCTTAGCTTACTATATGCTAAATTCGTTATCTGAAACATTGGAGAGCTTAAAAAACTTCGTCATAATATAGTTGTCTGTTTTAGAAAAGTTAATGGAGTATCGTTATGTACAAATTAGACTGTTTTCTCGACAAAGTTCAAAATATACATGGTATTTGGAAAATCATACTACTGAAAAGCTGAAAGGAGATGGTACTATGTGAAAACGCACAAGTTGAAATTATAACAAGTTTTCTCAGTAACCTCGCTTTTAAACAAATTAATTTTGAATATCTACGATCAATATTGGACTGTTTTACTTGAAAAAGTATACAAGAACAACGTGTTTGCAATCTTCCATTAGAATTTAGACATAGCCATAGCAGACTTGAAAAAATACCCAAAACAAAAATATAATTCTACATATTGTGTGACAAAATCATAGCGATAAAAGCTAACTAAAAAATGGCGATACAAATGAAATTACAAGCGTGATTGATTATTTGGTATATCTGTATATCGATATATCAAATAATCAATCACGCTTGAAATTTTATTTGTACAATATGTAGAATTATTTCACACAATATGTAGAATTATATTTTTGTTTTGGGCATTTTCTCACGTCTGCATTTGGCTATGCCTAAACAGAATATCTTCGAACATACAATATATGTACAGAATATATATTTTTGTACCAAATTGTAAATGTCAACGAGTTAGATTGTGTAACAGATAAAATCAAGCAGAAACTGTGTGTGGGATTCACGTAGCCACCTTTGCTACTCTTGTATAGTATACTGGGTTTCACTGCTTCGCCGTTGAAATAAATACTTCTATACACACAGTTTTACACAAGGTGCAGTATGTTTATATTAGAAAGATAAAAGAAAGTCTAATGTATATTACACTGACGTAAACACGTCACTGCGAGCCTAACTGATCTAGTTATTTTTTAGTATATCCGTAATCCCGCCTAATCGGCATTTCCAACTTCTTTATTTTCCATTATTTTTTTATGGGTCTTCGACAACAATATTTGTGGCATTTTTCTAATAAAACTCATACCAAATATGATGTAATTCCGATGATATTTACTTGTGTAATAGACAATTAAAGTTTCGGGCGTAAGGAAGTCCCATGCGCTATCCTTCCTCGCGTCAGAACCTTTAATTGTCTATTACACAAGTAAATATCATCGGAATTATATCATATTTGGTATCATTTTAATTAAAAAAATGCCAAAAATATAATCATCGAAGTCGCATTAAAAAATAATGAAAAATAAATAAGTTGGAAACTTTGAGTAGCTATGTTTACATTTCTCGGCGACCGAGGCCTTTCGAGCTTGGCTGTCCTCCTCTACGTTCGGCAAACGTCAAAGAATACTATTCCTGGCGCATAAATGTCCTTCGGCAGACCCGTGCTGGGGACTTATATGAATAAAATACTATATTCCGATCATGAGTGGTGCAAGAACGATCGAACAAGAGCTACAGACCGATCCAATTGCTAGAATCTCGAGTATAGCCAATTTTTCCCGCGAGTTCATAATCGCATGTATTTCAACAATGAAACCGTAGCGCGTCGCATCGTCCAAACGTGATTACAAGCTATTTGACTCGGTCGTATACCAACATCGACCCACTTGCTGCTAATGGTCTCTAGCAGAGCAACATAGTTGAAACAATGGCTAAATGTTAAAAGGGAGAACGTACCATCGAATTGGCTGTTGATAACGGCGCGAACACAGACGACGCATACGTCGAAATTAATTAAAACGTCGCAGCCGGTCACCAAAGTTTTAGACTGATTCGAGCTGCCTCTCCCCGGCTCGGGCCAAGTCTAATAATAAGAAGTTAACTCGAGCGTTAAGTGTGATTCAAAGCGGAGGGAATTCGATATGGAATGATATCCGGCCGGTGCGGTGAACTTGCTCGCGAATCCTAACTTTCCTCTCAGGCGAACAGCGACGCGGGCGAAAGCGTTTCGCGAACGGGCACGATTGCGCCTGACATCTCGAATCTAGACAAAGATTTTCGAATTCTTTCACCCATTGCGTTACAATTGGTTAGCAATCACTAATCAGAAAATATTTGCTTGCTATAAAAAGATAGGGTGGCGCAAAAACTTGAATATTGTGGAAGGTGGCAATGTAAAAATGAAATATATACCAACGAACGAAAACCCAGCAGATATTATGACGAAAGGGCTGAAACCAGTAATACAAAGAAGAAACATGAAGTTCATGAATATAATATAAAGAATAAAAGAAAACAATATAAATTATTAATAGAAATAATATAATAATAATATAATAATATATAATATATATTATTATATATTATATTATAATTATATTATTATATAAAATATAATAATAGATATTGTGGACTGAATTGATCTATTTAAATTTGATCATGCAGTACATTGAAACAAGATGTTAATAAAAAAAAGAGAATCGTTCCTTTGCGACAATATTGATTAAACAGCTCATTCCTCTTATACAATATTCAACGTTCAGACGTATTTATGTATTATGTTTCCTTCAATCCTAATTGTGTTGATAAATAAATAACTTTGTTATATGATCTTTGGGTTGATTGATTATTTAAAGTATCTTTAAAAACTACCATAAATATCTCCGTTATTTGAAATAATATCGAAAAATGTTATCAACGAAATTTGCACGGTACAGAGGGTGACATGTCGTGATAGAAATTATTTTATACTTTTTAGTCCGTTTTTAAAAACGTGTTATTTTTAAAAATTTATTTTTATTTAAATAATTATTTTCTCCTTTTTAGTCTTGTGTTAATACTTCTATCATTCTTTATTAATACTTTGTATACTCACTAAGCTTACTGTAAATTTCACTTGGTAAACAAAGCGATGATGCACTACCTGTCACGATCGTCGCGCGATGATGTACTACACTACCGATGTTTCGCGCGTCGGGGCGAAATGGGTCCGTGAAGTGGGGACGAGTCAGAGTGCGCACGCATAGTAAAGTAGAGAGGATTGTCGAGCGAAGTGGGGATCGCTGAACGCGATGACGTAGTTCGCGGGGGGATGAAAAGGTAAATATTCAATTGTTATTTTCTCCGAAACGGTAAGACTTTAAAAAAAATTTTTTTTTTTTAATAATGCATTGTCATCCAGTTCTGAGCCATGTGTGCAATTTCAAGTCTCTAGCTCATCAGGAAGTTAGTTTAAAATCAATTGCAAAATTTGCCACCGAACAAACAGACAGACAAACAAGAAAGCAAGCTAATAAAAACGTGGTAAAAAATATAACATTTTATTTTAAAAAATGGAGGTGACCTTCAAATGTGTCGAAGTACCTCCACCTGCAAAAAAACCGGACACAAATAAAATCATAATTAAAGTTAAAGAACTGCTCAGCAAAGCCATATTTTTTAGAAACAAATAATTCGTGACTGAAAGGTTTAAAGGATTGAAATTTTTAATGGACAAAACGAGTTATTCGAAAACAATTTTTGCCTCTGACAAATTTAAACAAAACTCAAGTTGCTCGTACGAATTCGTTTTCTAATGTTCACGTATTTGGCAGCATATTCGATTAAGCGAAACTGCGGAAAGAAGCAGCTATTAAATTTTTACTAGCTTCCTGTTACACCATTTATACTTATGTTGCTATATAATACCTATGTTGCTATTCGATATCGAACTTCGTGTGATTGAATGACAGTTGAAGCGTACAGATATCGGCGATCCAATCGAAATATAATGCACTATCAAATATTCAAATACACTCGATACGTACCTTTTGCGTCGCGGCTCGTCTCCGTACCCGCCATACTCGTGGTTCTGAAACAAACGAGAATATGTATATGTATATCAGTTAAGTTCGGATAGCATGTGAATAAATAAATATGTGTTCGAACAACGTGGGGACATCACGGTATAAAACGCTCGCGGTAGAAAACGTATGATAGCTTCGAATCGTGAATATCTGAGATTGAATCGTGCGATGCGACGCAGTGTTCGAGACAATGCAAAAAAAAGAAATTTTCGAATTATGGAATCTACAAGTAAAGACAGTCACACATTTTTTGGAACTATTTCGATATTTTGTCGATGAAATATAAGATTATTATATTAATAATATATATATTTTTATTAATATATCATTAATATAAGATTAATATATTATTAATATAAGATTATTATTACTAGTTGACCCGATAGACGTGGTCCTGACAAAAATTCAATAAATTTGTTTGTGATCGTTTTGTGAAACGCTATTGCAAATATGTAAACAAAGTAAAAGTGAGAAGAAACGTATTTCTGAGTGATCATTGTATCTATTAACGATTGTGGTCATGGATATTCAAGGAGAAAATCCTATAGAAAAAAGCAATTTCATGTTTTCTCGAATTTTCCATTTTTCCGGGCAGCTTTTCCAATTTTTCTTTCCCTAAAAACCTTAAAAATTGACCAAATTAACCAAATATATATATCACATACCCATATATGTATATATTTTAATTGTAGTTCCAAAAAGAGATTTATATTATTATTTATTATTTAGAACTTTTATTTATAATATTTTCGTTCATTATTCAAAATATTATTTATATTATTAAATATATTGTTGCCAACGACCGTGGCCCCGTTGAAAGTAACGGTTTCTCATTGAATAAATAGGTTTTTATTCTTTTCTATTTCCTACAAAAAGCTCAGAACATGCAACAAAACCGCAACTGCAATAATGTATAAACGTAGCATATTAATAACTCAGATAGAAATATATTATTATGCATTTACTATATAATTTAACTAGACATACAAATAGACATAGTAAGTACATAAATCACGGTGATAAAAGAGCTACAAGAACGCATGTTGAAGTACAAAAAATATATTATGACGTTATTATGTATACTTTGTAAGATACTTATTTGTAAATAAACAGACTTTAAAATGAAATGAATGGTTCTAATTCGATCATCGAAGATAAACAATGTAGAACGTGGAATGGGCTTGGATGGGTGACCCCCTGATGCTTTTTATGTGTTATTGGTAAAAAGTGGTTCGGAACCCACAATAATAAACAGTAGGTCTCGCTGAAAATTAGGCTAAAATTAAGCAACAGGAAAGAGTGGAAAAAAGGGGGGAGATTGGTAACTGGATTTAAAACCCTGAGGGGACAAATAATCATATCACTATTAAATATGTTAATATCTAATCAATTACTAAACATTTAACTACTGTATGAGGCATTATATCAATTTCATACTGATACAAAGAAAAAAATGAATATAGAATAGAATTATTCTAGGTCGAAAGAAATGTTTAATTTTTCTGTTAACAGTAAACCTACCACTGCCGGTCAAACGACCGTTTTTATATTTTTTATCTAATCAATTACTAAACAGTTATGTATTGTACGAAGCATTATATCAATTTCATACTCATAATTACAATTTAATACATTAATACAAAGAAAAAAAAATGAATGTGGAATAAAATTATTCTAGGTCGAAAGAAATGTTTAATTTTTTTGTTAACACTAAACCTATCACTGCCGGTCAAAAGACCGGTTTTATATTTTTCATCTTACAATTATTGGAATGATGAAGTTACTTGAATGGAAACATACAACAAAATTTAAATAAAAATTGCGCGAGATCTAAATAAATAGAGCCTGCTCATTTTTTGCAAGGTAAAACATTTTCATCGCTTTTTGTGCTCGGTAGGTGTCGCGTTAATAAATGATTAGGTGTGTTGGTTTGAAAACGGGTTAGTATAGAAGTTATTAATTTTCTGGCGACTCCCATAAGAGTCCGAAGACTGTGCGACGCGACGCATCGAAAGGGGCGTGGACCGGGGACCTCGGCTTCCGCCTGTCGACACGCACTGTCGTTTTCCGTTTATTGGCCGAAGGTTGCATAAGAGAAATACACGCTGCAGTTTTGGCTGAATTTCGATGGTACGCGATGTCACCAGGGATGCGTACTCGAGCAATCTATTAATACACGTCTACGCGTCTTTTTACGACAGCAACCAAAGCGACGGAAATAGTGCAGCGAGACAGTTTAGGGGCGGGTAGGTGTTGGACCCTAGGTAAATCCTTAAATCGTATGCAATATTTCGCTCGCATCGCCACCAAATCTGCAGACATTATTTTACGAAATTCTCTTTCTACGATCTATTATACGTAGGATAACTTTTCCGATTACCACAGCATCGCGCTTCGATCGTACTTTATTCTTCTATTATTTCTAATTTATCCAGAAATAATAATACGTATAAGCATTTTATGAAAAAACATGTTCTGAATACAAGAAAAACAAAGTGGTAGTCCTTCAAACTTAATACAACATAAGAAAATATTAAAAAATAAAATCGATATCATTGTTTACGTATTACTGCGGACGAAAAAGAGCCATGTGCTAATTACTTCTAATTAGAATTCAACATTTACGAGCGTACGGAAACAAGGCATTAATTTAAATAAATCCTGAGCACAGTAACAAATCATTTTTGAATTTATTATTTTTTTTAATGAATAAACCTTTCGTTAGTTTTAACTCTGTAGGATAATATCACATATATAACTAAATGCATTCGTTTAATAAATACTGGGGATATTTATAATCTTTAGTTTGAAGCTGTTTTATATTTAGTGTATTGAGAAGTTTGCAACTTTTCACAATTGCGTCTACTATGTAAACTCCTTTGTCTTTCTTAATTCTTTTTCATTTTTATTTTTCAAAATCCCCATTCTTTCTTCGTTTCTTCAATTTTCTATTCTATAAGTAGAAAGTATCTTTTTGTACACTTCACTTTACTTTGTTAGTTATTATTGTTACTGTTCTTTTTTCATTACTTTTCGATTTAATTTTTGCACCTTGTCTTTCGTATTTTACTTGCTTATTTTGCCTCGCCAACAAGAATATATTTTCATCGAATTGTACAAATTTATTCAGGAGAAAATATTTATTTTTACGTATTGTATATGTTCCACAAATATAAATTACAACAAAGTTTGAGAGCTATTTTATTTGATGTAATGCAAACAGAATTCTTTAAAATAAGTAGCAGTCAAGAAATTGTCCTTCGAAGTAAATTTTAAATAAAACATTTAAAATAGCGGAGAATTGTTGGCAACAAAATTGAAAAATAATTTAGAGTACAGAGGGTTAAACGTGAGCCAAAATTTGAACTTTTTTTTGTGACAGAGTAAAATATTTACAAACAGATTTTGTATGCGCTATTTATCAGACCAATGGCAATCTCTGTAAATCTAACACTTGTCAATTAATATTACAATTGCAATCAGAATTAATAAAATAAAATTTTTGCTCAACTCTGACAGCCATGTAACTTTTCCATAAGTTTTATTCAATTCAACTTACAAAATTTTGATATGTTTCGTAACGAAACGACTGCGCTACAAAAAGTTAAAAAAGCTTTACAACCGCTTTGAAACACTCGAGAACACGCATATTTAACCAGAATTGTTTATAAATGTAAATAAATCAAAGTTATGAATTTTTATGGAGCCCATTCGCGGAGACGCGAACTCCTTTTTTTAAAATAACGATCGCACTGAATCAAAGTTTAATCGGGAACAATTTGTATTCCCGATATAGCCCCGGAAGATCGAAGGAACACTATATTCTCAATTTATGTAAATTTCATGTAACGAACGATATCGCCAACGACGGCCCGATAGCCTTACGAAAGTAATTTCATTTCGTAATTTACGAGCTCGCCTGCCTTCCGGCATACTTGACCGTAACATTATTTATTTGTTCCGGTGACAATATTTTACGAGGTTCTTTACGTAATTAAACTCGAATCACAAATTATTTAGGTTTTGTACAAAAATCTACACAAGCATTTTCAAATCCTTATTACGTCTGCTTTTCTGCATCTAAATATATTAATGTCTCTGATATGTCATCATCGATTTTTACATTTTTCAGTGTAGTAACTCAAAACTTGATGAAAATGATTGTCGAATATGAAATCTCTGGCCATTGCATTAACTTATAAATTTCAGCAACTCCACAATTTTTTAAATATTTATATAATAATTTGTTAACCTTAGAGTGCACTTATCAGTAAGCTGCATTTCGTTAGTAGAAAGATATTCAATTTTTTTACTTATCATTTACTCGCGCTGTGTCGGCACACGATTAAGTAATAAACGCGTTGACATATTAATATTTAAAACTTGCAATTTTGACGAGTACCTCTTGAATCCATAACCTCCTCCTTAGAGGGAGGAATATCTCCCTCGGGGTATGGTTACAATTATTTATTAGAAAACGATAATGTCGCAGTCCTCGGGCTCGCCATAATATGAAACGCGGATCCGGAGAATGCGAAGATATTAACGATTCTTCTGTTTAATAACGTACGAAAGTATGGTAGAAAAATATCTACCTTCTATATTATTTACGTAGCTTCATATTATAAAAGTTATTATATCAAAATATGTCGTCGTGGACGGGTTGAAATGGTTAAATAATCGTGCATTTTAGTTTAACACTAACCGTAACCATTAAGCTACAAAATTTGTCGGATATACATTGTTTTATAAAAATTACAATACGTGATTAAATAAATTTCTTATAGAAATATCTTCATAAATACAATAATTAAAAAATAAAAAATGTGAAATCTCTCACTTGACCGGTTAAGAATAGATAAAAACATCAATGTATGAAAACTGTTATTGACCAGAAAGTTTTTTCTTCTATTATAGTGGTAGTTCCCGCGATGTTGAAGAACAAACGAATCGATTTGCATATGAAATTGTCGAAAGATTAATAAAAGATTAATAAAAGATTAATAATAGATAAAAACATCAATGTATGAAAAGTCTGTTATTGGCCAGAAAGTTCTATCTTTTATTATAGTTCCATTATAGTTTTATTATAGTTCCCATGACGTTGAAGAAGAAAGTTTTCTAAAATATATCCTTGTTTTCAACTCACTTTATGCATTAATTCACACATACATTAAAATGTATAAATCAAATTGAATATTAATTCTGTAAAAGGAATACCACAAACATCATTAATTACAGACGCAATGTTAATGTGATTCTCTTAAAAATGAACTAAATGCAGATCGAAACGTTGAGAAATAATAATGTGCTAATTTGCAAATAGAATTTTGAGTAACAATTGATCGCACCTATGCGCCGATATCATTAATTTTTGCTTAATATAAGAAATACTTCAACTTTGATTTTGTTGAGTTTAGTAGATACGATAAGAACAGATAAAAATATCAATGTATTAAAAGTCTGTTATTGCCCAGAAAAAAAAGTTCTTTCTTTTATTGTTGTGGTAGGTCCCATGACGTTGAAGAAGAAACGAATCGATTTGCATATGAAATTGTCAAAAGATTAATAATATAAGAAATATTTCAACTTTGATTTTGTTGAATTTAGTAGATACGATAAGAACAGATAAAAATATCAATGTATTAAAAATCTGTTATTGGCCAGAAAGTGCTCTCTTTTATTATAGTGGTAGTTTCGACGACGTTGAAGAAGAAACGAATCGATTTGCATATGAAAATTTCGAAAGATTAATAATATAAGAAATACTTC
>CM052344.1:9358716-9382917 GCA_028455595.1 Lasioglossum vierecki | reverse complement strand
ATCGGTGAAAACCGTGTCGGGAAAATTTGTGGCGATGATTTTCATGGGACCTAAATAAAAACGGTGATTGGTCTCGAAGTGCTACATACAAAGAACCCCGCACTAATCATATGGAAAATATAACCCGGTAAACGAATCTAAAATCATTGTCGGTCAAATTTGTTGTCGATCAAATTCGTAGTCGATTAAATCCGCTGTCTGTTAAAGGCATTGTCGATTAAATCCGTTGTCGGTCAAATCTGGAATCTGGTCCCATCCCAATGGGACCCGTATTAATTAGTCAATCACTACTATTCACAGTCAATAATGTTGCGCAATATGCTTGACCGTGAATGGGTCCGTTTACGCGAAAATATCGCTCGCAAATCTGATTGGCGTGTCATAGGAATCCACGTGGTACGGAAGTCTACTGTAGGTGTACATAGAGACGTAGCACAGCGTCGAAATATCAGTGTGTGTAACTGTATTTCTTTGGTGAATTGCGCGTCTAATGGTGTTGATACAGTATGCGGTTAAAGCGGCTCGGCAGTCGTTAATTTTAATTGAACGTCAAAGGACGTCGCTGTCTAGGCACGCCTCGTGACTGATTCGCAATTCGTTTCCAAGTATCCGCGGGAAATCGAGGAACCACGCTCGGGACAGGGAAAAAGTTTGGTAACGGGCAGGTGGCCAAGCAAAACCACGTCGGCACAGAGCGCAGAAACACAGTGTAGCGAGGCGGCGACGGAGGAGATTCTTGCGGAATACCTGCGGGGGAACGATCCAACATTTCTGACGGCATGGCACCGCGTGTCCCGTCGTCGTACAGCCCGCATACTATCGCCGTTACGAGGCACCGGTGAATCCCACGTACAATCTGTATAACGTTGTTATAAACATAACTCAACACTGGCCACGTGCCAACCACGTGGTTTCACGCTCAATGGATTACGCAGAGCGCAGAGATAAAAAGTAGCGCTGTCGAGACCACGCTTCCGATCAATTTCCCGCTGCCAGATACAACGTGGAAATTTTCGGATCATTGGGATGCGGTATGCGCGTTGTCTCACTTCCGGTTCACGCGATACGCGAGCAGCCACCACGCCGGATCCGTTTCTATTCTCGATTTACTTAATCGCGATTCATTCGAAGATATTGCGTGTCGAAGAGTCCCATGGAAATCAGAGTTGTGCTAATTCAATTACATTGTAATTCAATTACGTAGTTGAATTACATTGTATTTCAATTAATAGTAATTCAATTTCGTCGTAAATGAATTACTATATCATTCAAATACAACGTAATTCAGTCACAATATAATTGAAACACAATGTAATTGAAATACAGTATAATTGAAATGGAATTTGTAATTGAATTACAATATAATTGAAAAACAATATACTTGAAATACAATACAATATATGAAAAGAATGCATTTTATAATTGTACTCCATTGCAATTACGAATTACATTGTACTTTAATTGGCTAAAGATCTGAATTATAAATTACAACATAATTGAATTACAATTTAATTCAATTACTTTGTAATTATAATTCTGGAGTAATTCAATTGTAATTCTGCACAACTCTGATGGAAATCACCGACACAAATTCCCCCGACACGGTTTTCACCTATTCCAAATTTGACCAGCAATGATTTTGACAGACGACGAATTTGACCGACAAAGATTTTGACAGACGGCGAATTTGACCGACAACGAATAATTTTATCGACGATTTCAGATTCGTTGTCGGTCAAATCTGGAGTCGATGAAAATCGTGTCGGAGAAATTTATGTCGGTGATTTCCATGGTACCTATCCGTGGAGGGTTAGGGAATTCTATAGGGTCCAATTATATGCGGTCACTCATTACAAATTATATTAGGTCATCCCATAAGTTTTTTTACCCTGACTAGGGTGGATTTCCAGAGTAAAAAATGCACTTGAATCTTTTTCAAGTGCATTATATTTCTTGTTTAATCAAAGACTAAGTAATCATGTTTAAAAAGTTTTCCTGAAAAAGTTGCGTTAGCTTCACAGTAAGGGTGCTATATATCAAAAGAATTTTAAAATAAAAAATAAAACAAAGCGTGCCAATGTTTCTAAAACGAAATTTTTCCTAGTTTTCAGAATATTTTTACATGAAATTTTCCTTGCTAAGAAAAATCTCTTACTAAAAATATTTCGTGTTAACATTTTACACTGGTTTCGCTCCAATTAAAAAATGCATTAAAAATTCACCGAGTCGGGAAACAATCTTACTTTGCGGTTTCAAAATTCAAACGTTATTGCGAGTTTGTGTTGACCTTATTTTTTTCTATCATCAAACTTGCTAGGAAACACCCCGTAGAATTTTACAGCATTCGGGGAAACAGCAATATGAGTAAAACTTGTATTAAATCATCAACTTTCTACACCAGCTCAAAATCATCATATAAAATTCCAGAGCTGACTAGTTTTTAAGTACTTTTTGGAATTATCTGCATCCTATTCCAAATTTTTCTTGCAATACTTCATCTAGATTCAGCATTAACTATGTATAGATATTATTACTAAAATACTGTGCCTATATAAAATCATGTTTCGATAAATCTAATCTAATCTAAAATTTCTATATAGCATATTTGAAGGAAACTGTATTTAATACATTTCTGTAACTCGATTTTGCAAAGTACACCACCAGTTAATGTGAGAAAATCAATATGAAAAACAAAAAATTCACCTATCACAAAATTATTTGATTAAAATAATTTCTCTTGTGCACACACGTTCGAGTGAAGTTTATTCTACAAAAATGGATACCCAATAAAGTATTAACAATCTCATATAATTGATTGTATCTCTAAAAAATTTATTGCTAAATGTCCGAATATATTGCGACGTCAAAATGGTCTTTAATTTGTCTAACACAATATGTACCAAACAATAAAAAAGAAAACATATTTCTGCGCGTATCCGTAGTAGAATAATGCATTAACTCATCGGAGAGGAATAAATTCGATAAACGCATTATACCTAAGTGCATAAGGCAATAATTTTGCAACTACATATCTGACCGTCGAAATATTTATGGGAGTAACAATACATACTGGACAGAAATCAGAAGACAAACGAGTAAAATCAAAACAAAGCGAGGGCGTTGTACGCGCATAGATCGTCCCAGCGACGAGGAGAAAGTCGATTGGCCACGTGCCAGCCGCCTGCTGATAAAGAGATTAACCCCCGGGAACAACGCTTTCGAGTGATTGAGTTTGTCCTGCGAGCGAGTTGCTTTGGAGAATTCTCGAAACGATTAGGGAAAGCTGGTATGTTAAGGAGAATCGCGGTGAACATTAAATAAAGAAGCTTCGAGACATTCGCTGTTAATACCTAAAACCAGAAGACAAGTATCAGATATACAGAAAATTCTTCATTCACTTCTATTCACTCCTTCCCCTACAATATTATGTCTGACTTGTGATGAAGATTCTGAACATAGTCAAATAAAAATATAAATACGTATATTTATATATTTTTATATATAAATATTTTATATATAAAAATAAATATATATAAATATATAAATATACGTATAAATATATTTATATATTTTTATATATAAATATTTTATATATAAAAATAAATATATATAAAAATATAAATATACGTATAAATATATTTATATATTTTTATATATCTATATATATATAAATATATTTATTTTTATATATAAAAATACATAAATATACGTATGCAACTAATTTCCTTTAAACCGAAATAAAATCCTACTTTGGTTTTGTTAATGTACAGCTATTGGAGAATATATAAGCATACAATAAATATAAATTATCTCCTTTTTAAGATATTATACGAAGTACAAAAAAGTTCTAATCACTGAAACTGTAAAATGAATCGTAGGGCAAGAGGTTAATCATAATGCTTGGAATTTTTAGGTGTAAACAATGAAAATATATATAAATATAAATACAGGGTGCATCAAAAGGAGTGCTACAAGTGGGTATGGGGTGATTTTATTTGCAAACATGAGGGAAAATGTTTATTTTTCCATTTGTCATTCGTTAAAATCATATTTTTTTCTAATTAATTAATTGGTTCTTGATCATAATTTATCTTAATGATAGTGTGCTCCGCGAATAAACACTTAGAATATTTTTTTCTGTTGACGTCTCGTTGAATATGAATAGGCTGGCACGTCTGAGTATGACCAACCTATTCTACTTCGCGCGAATGCACCAGCACACGAATCAGACTTGCAAACTAGTTTCAAACTAATAATATAAGTAATTTTTATGATACTTTTTGGATATTAAATGATCTATGCTTGAATGCGAATTTATATTGGGTGTTTGTAGAAGTTTTGATGCGTTTCTAACAGATAACAATATTCCTGTAACAATGTAATTGCATTAAACAAATCGAACATTAGAAAAGCGAACACCAACAATTTTTTTTAACAGTAAACTTAAAAATGTCGTAAAAATAATTATATTAACCCCTTGCCGTATTTTAACAAGTCAGTCTCCTGATAAATATTTTAAACAAAGTCTAACAAATAAGATGTTCTTATTTTTTTATAATCAATATTTAAGCATTGAGAAATCAATGTAGCCCTAAAAAATATATAAATATATTTATTCATAAATAATATATTTTTCTATCGATCGTTTTTGTTGTTAATATAGAGTAAAAATTTTTCTTTCGATCAATTTAATTGAAAGCAATTTTGCAATTTATTAATTTCGACGTTTCGGTCTTGGTTCAGACCTTCTTCAAGAAAATAGTAATTGCGTCTGTGAATTATTAAAAAAAAACAGAAGGTGATATTCTGTTGATGAGAACACATTTAAAACAATTTTACAAATATGTCACCTTACTTGCTTAATGAAATAACTTTAAGAATTATAGAAAAACAATACCACATACTGTATATTATGCTAATATTGTATAATAAAATAACAAACGATCTAATCTTGCGTCGAAAACATTAACTATATATTCATCAAAATAAATGAGAAATCGCTGAAGCATATAATTATCGTTGATTCATATAGGCTGCTTAATATACCGGGTGTTGATGGTATTCTGACAAGTTTCGGTTTCAGATAATGACCCCAGGGGATTCAGGCATTGTACGCGAACAAAAGCCAGCTTTCATATCAGTAGAGCACTTGGCCTTTTTCCGTATCAGCGTGTGCATCTCTCGTAAGCTTCTGTTTCATAAACGTTTTATCCACCATTAATACCTGGGACCATTTTTCAAGGTTTTAAACCAGGGAACGGGTTAGTCTCGACTTTTTCATCTGCGCGTCGCACCGGCTCCCACGGAAATTCCAAAATGAACATTCTCGAGCAGTAACTTCCTCTCGTCGCTGGTTTTTTTGTCCGCGGAAGACCGGTAAACCGGCTAGCTGTTGGTGAAATTAAGGCGAGATGTACGGAAAGTTTCGTCTTACGGTGCTTGCCAAGGATGCTAGGGTATAGAAGCCAGAGAAGAGCCTGTACGTAATTCATAGCCGACAAGATAATTGGGCCACCGCGATTGTACCACACTAACACACATAGTACCTCGGTCTCGGGGCCGTGTATGAATGGGGGTCGAGTTCCGTACACGGAAAACGAACACCGGATCGATTTAACGTTCAACCCCCTTTGCCTATGAATTTTCCAAGGAATTGCATGCGCGAAGTTGGATCGTGTTTACACGATCCATTTAGTTGCATTATAGTTTCTGTGGATCGTTGCCGCCTGTTTACGTTTGCGTACGTGTGTGTTAACACGTGGTTGCGTATCCTGTCGTCCCGCGCACGCCAGAACACGTTGAGACACGCCAGGAAACGTCCGGAGACTCCACGCTATGGGCTAAAGCGAAGAATTCTGTGTCAAAATCAAAGAACTTTCGATAGAAATGAGATAGAGCAAGGAAATTTTTTTAAAATGAAAGTTGCAACTTTGTAGAATATGGGAAAAATAAGTAGATTATGTCACGAATGTTTTTTAAAAATTTTCTACGGCTTCAGGATTTTAAAAAAAATCGAATTATTGTTAAAAAATTACACTTTTATTTTTTCAAGGTTAAAAAACATTTGTCCAGTATTCTCCCTATTTTTCCCACATACACATACATTATGTTGTGTATGTACGGAGATAACAATTTGAAATGAACTTTATTAAAAAATGGTTATGTTTAAACTATCCGGCTAAAACTACCATTCACTCATTTGTTTCAAAAATGGGTTTTATATCATTTTCAAAAACGTGGCATTCGTCTCATGGTGACATCTTGGGTAATGCTAATAATGCCACACTATGGAACAAATCTGTGTCAAAATCAAAGAACTTTCGATAGAAATGACACAGAGCGATGAATTTTTTAAATTTCAATCTGGAACATTCTAGAATATGGGAAAAATAGGGAAATTAAGGTACGATTGTTTTTTAACCTTGGGCAAATAAAGTATCGAAAGAGGAGCCAAAAAGAGGGGTTGAAGCATATTTAAAAGAAGAATTCCAAATCGAAGGAGGGGTGAACACAGTGGTATGTAGAGGGAAAGAGGAGACAAAATTATTGATAGTGGAAATCAAAAGCTGCGAGATAAAACAAAAGATAATTAAATATATTTTCTCTGCTTTGAATATTTTTTTGCTTTTCCGATAACCTGACAAATCATTTTTTCAAACAAAAATTGGCCAGTAATTATGTAATGATAAACGGCAATCGAAAGATTAGTGAAAATTGAAAATAATTAATTAATTAGTGAAAAGATTTTTTTTAACGAAATATATAGAGATCACTGCAATTTTTTTGTCACATTTAAAAAGGCATTAGCAGCCTCAGGTTGAAAACGGATTAGTTTAGAAGTTATTAATTTTCTGCCGGCTCCCATGAGAGTCCGAGCACTATATGCGACGGCTGCGAAAAGCACAGCGAACGTAGAAACCGATCCGCTGCAACTGGCACTGGGATATGAATGGATATTAAAGTGGTCGAGGAATGTTCGGGTCGTGAGGTGAATATTTTTTTACGTTTCTCGAGACGTGGAATGATTATTTACCGGTCGTGAAATTCAGCGAGCTACTGTTGCTATTCGATAACTATGAGGCGGAAGTTTGTAAAACTGTTGACAAACGAAATATAAAAAGTAAATTAATCATTCTTCATACAAAAAACTTTTCTGTATGTTTGCCCATATGTTTCCACGCAAACTAAATTTTTTTATCTATTCCTTTTTACTGTAACATCGAGTCGGACTCGTGATAAAAATTTCGATCAGGATCTACTCTGTAAATGTGAATGTTACTAATTTTCTTTATATGGAAATAGTATTCTATTTTATTGTAGTCGATAAATATTAATATTTTTTTCTACGGAATTATAAACGACAAAACTTTTAAAGACTTTTAACATTTTCACTGTTTTAAATCGCGCCTATTCATTTTCATCATAGATGCATTAAAATCCGGAGTTTAATAAAAATTCGACTCCGGATCGTTATGCAAAATAAGAAGTTTGTGCCTCAATTACAACAAACATGAGCTAAATACAAATATATATTTCTCATTAATAATTTGAACGTAGTGACAATAATATATGAATACCCTTAAAGGGTTATAATGTTTCCATTGTTTGAAATTGCACTTACTCATTGTTATCATAAACGCATTTTAATCTGGATTTTAATCCAGAGTAGAAGTTTGTGCCTCAGTTACAAGAAACATGAGATAATACAAATATATATTTCTCATTAATAATTTGAACGTAGTAACAATAATATATGAATACCCTTAAAGGGTTATAATGTTTCCATTGTTTGAAATTGCATTTACTCATTGTTATCATAAATGCATTTTAATCTGGATTTTAATCCAGAGTAGAAGTTTGTGCCTCAGTTACAAGAAACATGAGCTAAATGCAAATCTATATTTCTCATTAATAATTTGAACCTATTAACAATAATACATGAATACCCTTAAATCGTTATAATGTTTCCATTATTTGAAATTGTACTCACTCATTTCTATCGTAAACGCATAAAATCCTGAGTCTAATAACAATGATCTCTTCTCTCACAACCGTAGCGTGGGATGTTCGTGCACGAAAGCGTATTTGGTCGAGCAATTTGCCTCCCTAATCACTTCGAACGTGAAATAATTGAAGCCAATAAAACAAAAGATCGATAAAAGTTCAGCAATCTATTTCCAGGGGAAAAATCAACGATTGAACGTGCCGGCGACTTCGCGAAATTGCAAGTGGAATCGAGGGAATCAATTTTCTCTCTTTATAGAAGGCCGGTTAAACGATTTTGGTGAACCCCGATGCTGCAGTACAATGCGCGACTGACACTTCATTACGTTCCTCAGCGAACAGTAGACCGGCTGTAGCCAGTCGATCTGCTTGTGCCTAAATCATCGTCGACGTGGCAGAACCTTTTCGTTACGACCAATTGCTTCGAAACGCAATTATTAGAGCAGAACAATGCGCGCCGTCGGCGATGTACAGACGCATCTTCATTACTCTGTGTTCGCGACGAACACAAAACAACCAGACACTTAATATTCACTAGGAAGTGTTATTCGACGAGCGAAAGTCGCCTGATTTCCGACGACAAACCCGAGACACGCGAGGAATCCGTCTCTGGTATGCAGAATGTATTTTTCGCCACGACCAACAAGAATTTCTATTTACTCTCTTAGAATGGATAGAAGAACGGGTCAAAATCACTGCATCATACTAAAATGCAGTGATATCGGCGCATGGTTTGATCATTCATAAACTAACAGCAAGTTTGCAAATTAATTTAACTCGACGTTTCGATCCCTATGTGGATCATCTTGAAGAGATACATTTTTGATAAATTGGAATTCTTCTCGATCGAAATTGTAGTAATACTAAATTTTGTGATTTTGGCGCACGGTTCGATGATTTATAGACTAGCAGCAAGTTTGCAAATTAATTTAACTCGACGTTTCGATCCCTATGTAGATCATCTTCAAGAGATTCATTTTTGCGTCTGAAAAATAATACGTTTTCAGTGAATTTCGAAAACCTACATTGCAACACAGCTGTGTAAAAATTAATACAGAAAACAAAAAAAAGAAATTATTAACACGTTCTTGCTGTGGCAAAGATAATAAAAAGATTTTTAACTTAATAATAAGGAGGTACAGAAAACTGAGTTTTATTTCGAAAACCTACATTGCAACACAGCTCTGTAAAAATCAATGCAGAATAAATAGAAATTATAACACACGTACTTGCTGTGGGAAAGATAATAAAAAGATTTTTAACTTAATAATAAGGAGTTAAAGAGAACTGAGTTTTCGTCCATAGACATGTAACTGAAACACGTGCTAAGCGAACTTGAGCAATAGTGTCTTACAGACAACCTTGTTCTATGATTGGTTGATCAATGTCGAACGGTGGACGTTCGAAAACACAGTGCATCGTGGATTTCAAATCAACCCTTTCGCGACGGATTGATTTGGTTTGCATATTTTGCTGATTATGAAATTCAACGAATTTCTAATTAGAAACTTCCCAAGTTTCGCGCTGAGGGGTGCGGTTGGAACACGGTCGAAAACGTGTTTCCAGACCAGAAGACTAAAATAAGCAACTTTCTATGTTATCTCATGCATCTAGTTGAATGCCGGAAACACTCGAAAGTTCTAATTAACGTTTTCGCTTAACGCGCAAAAAGCCGCCCGATTTTCTACACCGGCGATAAGAAAAACAAAGAGAACCGAAGCTCCACCAAAACGATGATTTATTCACGGCAACCTGCTGTACGTCTTGCTACGTAATTCTACCAAATGAGAGTGTAGTCGGTATATCTAATTTTATACAGGGTGGGTCACCACATATTACCACTTCGATTTGCATGACTATTATTATTCGTGGCGGAAAATGGTTCACGGTGTAGTCGAATCGTATCATTCGGACGTTAATAGTTTGGGAGGATGTGTGAAGGTTGCATCAACTATTTTTACGCCATTTAAAACATGTTGATAATCTTTACAAGAAAGTGTTAACTTACTTATGCGAAAAAAAATCATTTATTTAAGAGATACGGGAGGTTCAATGTGACGACAAACGAAAATATAAATTTTGTACCTGAATTGCAACTGGAAGGAAGGAGAAGTTTATTTTTTTTCATTTTTAATTAATTACTTAATTAATTATTCTACTCATTTTTGTCGTGAATGGAGATTATCAAATACTGGAGAGGGTAAGTGACTATCATCGTTGTTTAATATATAGGATTTATGTCGTCAATAGAATAACACGTAAACACAAACAATTTAACATTTAATTTTAAATATAAGAGATACGATTAATAAAATTGTCTCGTTTAAATCTCCGTGTGAGATCAAGCTCGTCTATACTTTTTCAAACGTCATGTCAGAATAATAAAAATTTCATATTACAAATCTGAAGAACGCAATCGTAATAATAATTATAATAACGCAATAATACAAATATTTGTACATTGCAAGCAAACGATTGTTCAATTATGAAAAAGTTCCTTTGTCAAATTAACACAGTGTACAAAATAAAAAAAATCTAAATGTTCCTCTAGTCAAATTGATGAGTTAACATTTACATCTTAAATTTTTCGGTTGTGTTCCGCATTAAAAAAAAATTTTTTAAAAATCCACGCAGGGATCGAAACGTTGAGTTAAATTAATTTGCAAATTTGCTGTTGTTTTTAATGATCGAACCTTGCGCCGAAATCACAAATTTAATCTTTAAAAAAATAAAACTCGCACGAAGCTTCAGGAAAATTGTCCCGAGAAATCACAGAACTGTATAAATTATTTCGAGAAAGCTGTGTCAAATTAGAACGAGGGACTAGACGAGGGTTAATCGAATATTTTTGACTTTGCTAAATCACTCCCTATAATTCGACAAATACTTTGGGGAAGTATGCGCATCGAGATTCGGGTGTAAATATTGTACTTTATGTCAACGGCGTAGGAAACTGAAACGAATAGAAATAGAGTTCAAAAGAGCCACGGTATAAACGTGAACTTGGTTCCACGGCGTATTTCACGCTTCATATTCCGGACCTGACAATCCCTTTCACCAAGTATAATTTAGAAACGTTGAAACGAGCGAGTCGCTTTTGAGGAATCTATAAATTTTCGAGATCGCGTCGCGTCGCTGCTGTATAGTTCTCGCGTGAACACGCTTTCCTCTCGCAAACACGTGCGTGCGCGCCCTGTTTAACCAGTCGTAAGTTCGTCTCGCATTATCCGCGATAGGTCGTGTCGGTCTCGAATAAGAAGCACTGCCTGGCAGGGAGTCCTTCAGACGTGGTTAATTGAATCTGCTCGCGGAATTATTAGACCAGAACAGTGTTCGCGACGGGGCACTCAAACTCAATTTCCCATTCCGCTTGATCCGCGACACGCAGGCCAGGACTCCTTCATCACCTTTGTCTTTTGGTGGAATTCGACGCATCGCTCGTCAAACGCCCTTCCATTGGCGACGAATTCTCATGTTGATAATTATTAAACCACTCATACG
Organism: Lasioglossum vierecki; assembly: GCA_028455595.1. Lineage (NCBI taxonomy): Eukaryota > Metazoa > Arthropoda > Insecta > Hymenoptera > Halictidae > Lasioglossum > Lasioglossum vierecki. Next base: position 9,371,412 of record CM052344.1, on the reverse strand, counting down.
AAAATACAGAAAGTAGTCTTTCAAAATTCAAAGCTTACCCTATACAGGGTGGTCCACCTAAGTAAGGCGAAATTAATTAATTAATTAATGCAAACGGGTTCTCGAAACTTCTTAAATTTTCACCACGTAAATAGGAAAATACTATATAGTTTGAAGATGTTTCTGTTATCATGCAGTTTATTAATGTTGATTATTAAATATATAATAGGTTCATTAATGCGACAAGGTTAACACCAGTATTGAAGGACCGGTTTGTATTAGGCAAATAGAGCTCAGGCTCTGCAACGCCATCTTTATACAAATTTTATAAAGAGAAGAATAAATCATTAAACATTGACCAATATCTTCTCTAATTGTGGAGGTGCAAACAAATATTTTGTGTACTATTTGAATGGTTTGACGGAACCATTCTATTGCAAACAATATCTTTTCCGAAGGTCATTTTCTTCGAAGTTATGAAGGTCACCGGTGTTTACTGATGCATAACCACATCTTTTTTTAGTTGCATCGTGTAGCTGATCAAAAAATACATTCAACGACTGTGGTTTCATATTAGTTCTGCATTTTATACTTTGAATTTGAGCACCTTCTGGTTTTTATACATTTATCGCATTCCTCGAAGTTGAATAAGGTTTCTCTTCCATTTGGATTCTTTCGTAGCTTTTAACTGGGTGTGAATTAATCTTACTATGCCAATCCTCAAAACAGGAATATAATATTTAATTTATGCTTAGTTGAAGTCACAATAATTCAGAATGAATTGAATTTTACAATGCATAAATATTAAAATAAATAACATTGATTGCACAATTTGGTTTTGCAAACAATGCTATCGTTATTTGAAAAAATCTTTTCAGTCTAAAATTAACACCATTTCTAATAATAATGCTTTAATTTTCTACTGTGCACGTTGTGGTCTTCATACATTTATCGCATTCCTCGAAGTTGAATAAGGTTTCTCTTCCATTTGGTTTCTTTCGTAGCTTTTAATTGGATGTGAATCAATCTTACTATGCCAATCCTCAAAACAGAAATATGATATTTAATTTATGCTTAGTTGAAGTCACAATAATTCAGAATGACTTGAATTTTACAATGCATAAATATTAAAATAAATAACATTGGTTGCACAATTTGGTTTTGCAAACAATGCTATCGTTATTTGAAAAAATCTTTTTAGTTCAAAATTAATACCGTGTCGAATAATATGTAATGCTTTAATCTTCTACTGTGCATGTGTATACCGTTCGAAAGTTTCCAGTTATGCACCAATAGCGATCGTGCGTCAGCGAGCAACGCGTTTCTACCTACAGGTATACTGCATTCGTAGAGCTGAATACCTAACAGAGCGTCCCACGAAATCAACGAACTCGCAGTTCGCTGAAAATAATGGTCCCTTCATTATTTCCGATTCCAGCGAGTCTGGGTCATTTTCAGCAAAGGAGCCAGTCGCTGACGACGTAGACTCTCGTTACAAACGTTACAAGCGAAACTGCTGAAAGCGGGGAAACAGGAAGAGTCAGACATTAGAGAAAAACGTCATTGCACGATCGGCCTTTATCGACGAGCCGCCGCGCAGTGACGTTCTAATTTCATCTAATCATGAATTGGTGCCTTTCTTATTTTCACGTGTGAACGAATGCATTGATTCTTGAATTTTTTTTGTTACTATGCCAATCCTCAAAACAGGAATATGATATTTAATATAGAACTAGTAAATATATAATATATAGTTATATTTTATAACTCTTATATTGAAAGAAACCTTATTCAACTTCGAGGGATGCGATAAATGTATAAAAACCACAAAGTGCTCAAATTCAAGTCTTAATCTTGGTTTTTTCAACATCGGAAACTCCAGTAGACTCCCGTCGATGGCTTCGGGTAATCGATTTAATCTAAGAAAAGCCCAATAGATAAAATTCAGTGTCGCCCGAAAGGTCAACCCTTCAGCCCTTCGAGAACCTGTTCTTTGGGGAAGCTAAAAAAATTGAATTCGATGTGTTGAATCGTACACTGTCACAGTGGAACTCCGTTTACGTGAACTCCATTTAGAAGAATTACCTTTTTGTAGTAGTTATTAACCTCAAGTAGAGGTTAACTGAACTCTAGCTGAGCGAAATCCTCTTGTACGAACGTGAACTATTAACACCAAACCTATCGAGATTTAAAAGTAGCAATCACATCTTGCCTTGTAAAAATAACAAGATTAAATTTATTTGAACCTTCTACGGTTAAATTGTATCTGCGCTATTAATCCTTTGCACTCCGAATTATTTTTCAATATTCTTGTCAACAACTCCCTACTATTTTTAGTGTTTCATTTGAAATTGACTTCAAAGGGCAGCTCCTTGGCTGCTACTTATATTAAACAATTTTGCATTAATTATATTTTGTAATTTAATTTATATTTGTGGAACTTAAAGGAATTACTAATTAACACTAACCGTACCGCGACTGGTAACATGACCGTTTTCACATTGTTTATTTTCTAATTATTGAAATTAAAATTATTCAATAAGCTTCTTCATTCCAGCACGTGTTTCTATAAAAATTGTGAAGCATCTAAATAACTTCAGTCTTGTAAGTTTTATAAAAAAATATATATCTAATGCATTTTGTACCCGGCAAGGTTAGTATTAATGGAATTATTATTAAAGAAATAAAGGAAGAACCAAAAACATATAAAATCCTGTTTTATTTTCATTTTTCTTTCTCTGATATCGAATTATACTCGACAAAGGAGTGCAAAGGGTAAAACATATTATAGCATCTTTATAATTTCAATAATTGTGAAATAATGTTGCATAATATGTTTAGTGTTAATTGAACCAAAAATCATAGTCAACAGTGGGAAACAGATGGATTTCTATATTATATGAATCACCCTATCGTGTTCACAACTCCCGACAGGTTCATAAAAATGAAGTTCTACTATAATAGAATGTAGACTGCTGCTCAACTGTTTTCTATCGACAACAAGTGGGAACAACAAGTGAGAACGATCTGAATTGCCGTCAGGGGAAAACGCTTCGGGGCAAATGACGTCGGAAAAAGAAGAGACTCTCGGTCTTGCAGCGCGGCGTGGGTATTGAGAGTTGAGGAAGATTATTTCTCTCTCCCCTCTGTAAGGAAGACACTTAGCAGAACCAATTGGTTGACGTAGAGAATTTTTGAAAAATATAGTTATTATAACAAAAATATGAAAGTAATAATGGACTCAGTTACACTAAGGAATAAGTTGCTAATAACCACTGGAACAACTAGGAGTTGTATATACACAACTAGACTGCAGATCTTTATGCATTTATGGCTTATAAAAATTTTCAAAAAATGATAAAATATAAAATTTGTAAGAGTTTAATAGGATTTTTATTTATTTCAGATATATAAAGGCTGCTACCATTGAAAATAAAATTTTATTTGTTCCCACTTTCTTGAAATTTGCTTGCAAAAATGAGAAATTGCATGAACATCTTCAGTGTATGACCCTATCCTTACATTTTAAGAAAAGAGTCCTTGCTACTTACATATTAAGGTAAAGTAGTTTTGAAAGGAGCTGTACAGTTAGGAGTACAACTGTTACACTTAATTTTCTTGTTAATTTGTTAGTCTTAATTTTCTTTCTACTTGCCAGTAAAATTGTTTCATTACAAATTGTGTCTTCTTTCATTGGGTAAAAAAGGAAACTTGTCGTTCCAGACTTACTAACAGGATTCGCAAGAGAGGCAAACTAGTTACTGAAGACCCTAACTGACTACTTAGATAACAAGGTTCAATTTACACAATTAAAATGAGCGGCGACTGCATATACACGAGCTCAAATGTATTAAAATGTTTTAATACGATTATAGTTTTAATACAATTATAGTTAATAAATTAATAATAATAATTAATAAAATAATTTTAATACAATTATAGTTAAAACAGTGAAAAGTGTCGCAACAGGAAAACAATAGATTCAATGAAGATATTCAGTTCTAGCAATGTAATAACATTTCACTGTAATTACAGAATTTTAACACTAAACGTACCACGGCCGGTCAAATGACCGGTCTTAGATTTTTAATTTTATAATTATTGAAACAATAACGTTGCTTACATGGAAAATGATTCGATAAATTTCTTTATCCAAGCACATATTGCAATAAAAATTGCACGAAATCTAACTGAATAGAGCCTTGTCAATTTTATCAGCTAAAATATTTTAATCGCTTTCAGTGCTCGGTATGTTTAGTATCAAAAACAATACACATTTATTGTCCGAATAAGTAACATTACTAATCGTTTGCACAGGTTGTCTAAAATTTGTTTGCGCAAAACAGCAAGAATTGATCAACACGAAACAATAAATCAAAATGCAACGTTATCGAAAATGATTTATATTCAAGAAATATTGAACGGAATAATTAGCGTCATCAACATATTCCTGATTTCATGATAATGCGTAAATCAATTTCACACATATTCAAATATTTACAAGAGGCTGCGAAATCAAATAAAATAACACTGAAATAAATTAAAATAAAATGAAAACTGCAAGTTTTCAGAAAGTTCTGGAAAGTCAGCGACTACAAATCTGAAATTGCCGTGACAGATGTTACGAAATGAACGATGTAGAAGTGAACACTTCTACAGAAATGTCTGTATCAGTCGATCGACGCGAACAGCTGCTATGCGATGACTGTTGAACGGAACTATTTCGAAATTTGGAGATAAAGCGTCGCGTTGAATCATTATGACGTATCATTCTGATCACACGGTAAATAAAAGCGTCTTTCAAGCGCAAAAATGGCTTCGGAACGACGCAAATATTTCTGCAACTTGTTGAAGAAGCGTCACCTGCGCTTCGAGATGTATATTCGTTCCCACAGCGATGCAACTTTTTGCATAATAACAACATCTACGCGTGTCTGCATCTCAAAATTCTGCTCCGAACAAATCCAATTTTCCACGAGCGAGGAATTCCGTATTTCCTTTGACATGAAATTCTCAAAGGAAAGTATATGAAATCGTAAAAACGAATGGTGACTAGGAATGGTCGATCACGTTCGTTTCCAATCACGGTGATACTTCACAGTAATACATTGGTATTTTGCAAAACTTTATACATAGCATAAACATACAAGAAATGGTCTGCACTTTTATACTAATTAATTAAACATTCCGATTTCAAAATCGAGGAGAAGAATTAATTGTTTTTCTTTTATAAATACTGGAATAAGCTACGGAAAAGATAATTCAATACTTTTTCATCTTAATCATTAAATGAGGTAAATTCACATTACTCTAGTAGCACAAAAGTATTAGATAAATATTTTTTTCAAATATTGGAAAAGTATTTGTTAAGCCACATTTTTTCATACGAGAAAAATATTGGATCTGAATATTGTATACATGTACAAGAAATATAAATTGAATTTTTAAAAAATATAAGCTAAATATTCAGGGAATATAAACTAGGAAAAAATATTCTATTTCTAATATTAAATAAAGATTCATTTTGTATTTAGAAAAAAATATTTTTCTCGTAATATGAAAAAGATATTTCCTGCATATTTAAAAAAATATTTGTTACTTAATATAAAATAAATATTGTATTAATATTTAAATATTAAGAAGAGATTGAATCTCTTTTTAATTTTATATGAATGTGTATATAATATTTTGTTCTACTAGGGTATATGCAGAAAAGATATTTTGTATTTAAAGTATTATATAAAACAAGAACTAATTCAATGGAGACGAAGTATTAGGATTACAATGATCAAATTCACTGTAAATTAAAAAATCCCGATCACACCGTGAATGAAGTTAAAATGACATATGCACCTTATCGATAATAATGATTACTGGCTGCATACGAAGAATTTCGATGTAAAAACGATTATTGCAAACAAGAAGGCCACGCGAAAATTGGCCGTATTGGAAATTGCCGCTAGTTCTCCAAACAAAGAGGACGACCTAATGCGAGCCAACGAGTTCCGAAAAAATCCCGAACGATCGTTTCGCCGGCACTGTGTCATATGTCGGAGCTGTTATGTATCCGGGAATGGAGACAGCACACGTATGGAAACCGTGCTTTTTTCGCGATTAAAAGCTCTCGAAATCTTTTGTACATTCGACAGATGGCTATCGGCTTGGTCGAATCGATAAGACATGTTTTCGAATTGGAAACATTTGATTGTAAGTGTAATCTAGAGATTCCGTCGGCATGGAAAATAAAGGTTGCTCCACGTTAGAACACCGATCACGCGCCACCCACACTCGAGGAAAGCATTACTACATTGATTGAAACAGAAATGGTTATTACAGAGATGGTATGCTCAAAGAACACTGAGCTTGTTAAAGTAAACCACGATTCCTTTTCAAAGGAAACCGCTTTTATCTCGAATGAAACGACAATATAAACGAATGACAGTGGAATCGAGTTGGCGCAACAGAGATCTTCTATCTATTAGTTGCAAAGATAAAAACTTACTGAAATTATCCGACCTTGACAACCTGAAAATACATATGTAAAATAAATATTGTTCGCATCAGTCACAAGCAAGAGGAACCCACCAGAAATCCCTTTCTTCTTTTAACGATTTTAATAAGCTGAAAATAATAATACTTTCAACTGTCTGCTGCAGTATAAATTGCACCTACTTATTTTTGTCATAAATGAATAGAATCCACAGTCTAATGGCGAGTTATAAGATCAGCTAATACTACCATAAGAAACAGAAAGACTTTGAAGAGTTTGCTTCCAGTTTGTTGCCGTGTAATGGCTTGCAATTAGTTTTGTGGAAGATAATATTTGCTATTATGAACATTTTAATTCGTCATTTGAGTTGAACAAATAAAATTCTCTTTTCGTGTTTCATATCCCACATATTTGTTTAACGATAGTGCGAATAATGTAAATTGTGTAAAATTCCTAACATTATTTAGTCGCATAAAATGATATGGTACACTATGACCTTCAAATAAGAAAATTTCTGAATAATAAATTTCGATCAAACTCCTCTTAATTTATTTTTCTGATGAACATTCAAAGATTACGTATATCGTGACCAATCGACTAACCATAAAACATGCAAACAACAATAATTAGATCTCGTACAAACAATTAAAAGTGCAACTGATTGCCTTGCAATACTTTTAAGTGTTACTGCCGAAGTTCATACAGAAACATTATAATTTAATTTAAATAAAATGATTGCACATTTTCAAGTTATCATTTTTCTAGTTCAAGGTCATTCGAAGGCCATAGTGTACGACATCATTGAACTAACGATCTTAACCTAACCAACAATAATTAGATCTCGTATAAACAATTAAAAATGCAACTGATTGCTTTGCGAAACGTTTAAATGTTACTGCTGAAGTTCATACAGAAACATAATAATTTAATTCAAATAAAATGATTGCACATTTTCAAGTTATCATTGCTTCATCATAAATATTTCTAGTTCAAGGTCTTTCGAAGGCCACAGTGTACGAAATCATTGAACTAACGATAATAACCTAACCAACAGTAATTAGATCTCGTACAAACAATTAAAAGTATAACTGATTGCTGAAGTTCATACAGAAACATAATAATTTAATTCAAATAAAATGATTGCACATTTTCAAGTTATCATTGCTGCATCATAAATATTTCTAGTTTAAGATTATTCGAGGGCCACAGTGTACAACATCATTGAACTAACGTTCGAACTTTGCGTCGAAACCATTAACCATTGATTATTAACAATAAATATCATTAGATAGAAGAATATATTTATCATTGAACTCCTCTTGACATCAGCTACAACACTATAAAGTTCTAAATGAAATTAAAGATCTCTTCTATAAATCTATATGATTTCACTTTTTCAACTTTCGTTTCATACCAACAGTGAAAGTTCGGATGTTTTTCGTAGCTCACCGTGTATATCGAAGGAGCGAGCGTGGCTTTAATGCGAATCAACCTTAAAGCTAGCAAGACGTCGTTATTCGTATTCAGCTCCTAGGAGCTAAGAGGCGACGCTGATTGTAAGCCGGGCGCGTCTAGCAGTGTCCCTTTCGCGTAATTAGAATTCTCTTCCGGCAGTCAGTACTTAGCAATTGTCTATTAATTGTGCTAAATCGATTGCTGCCCCATCCGCTCGCGAGAATCGATGCCAGCCGCCGCCGCCGCCACGCCGGCTCTCGTGTCGACAATTTTCAGCCGGCGGAGCACGATTCTAATTATTCCGAGGGAACTTTTTCGATTTAATTAATCATAATAATGGACGCGATGCACCGGCCGAACCGACACTCACCGAGAATTATTGCAAGAGCCCGGCTACCAAGTTTCGAGAAGCGTCTGGCGGAGGGGATGATACTCTCCTTGGCCGATCCCTCAGCTGATCAAGCAAGTTTTCGCTGGAAGGAAACTACCTAGCGACGCGAGCTTCTCCTCCGGCGATTGATATTCTCTTCCTCTCTGTCACGACCGGAACCGACAAATTCACCGCCTCGAGCAAATAATCACACGTCCCGGGATCGTGGATGGTCCAATAAATTTTCGCCGGCTGCCTTGCTCCGCTTCTCGAACATCCTACTCAACGTATTCGCTCTCGGAAATCGCGAATGAATGATGCTCCGTGTGTCGTCCCGTTCGCAATTTTATCCGTATGTAGGTATCTCTGACAAATCTATCGTCTTATTCCTTTTCTCCTCTGCCCACCCACCCACCCCTACCTCCCCCTCTTTATCTATCATTCTTCCAGTATGAGAATAGAAGAGCAGTATTGTAGTGTACGTGACTAGCGTATGACAGAGAAAGATCCTCTTTTCTTTCTTCGTTCTTTTTTTTGTCATCGAATCGATGGAGCTTCACTTTTATACTAATTAATTAAATATTACCATTAAAAATCGAGGAGAACAATTAATTGTTTTTCTTTAATAACTACTCGAATCAGTTACCGAAAAGATAATTCAATACCTTTTCATCTTAATCATTAAATGAAGTAAATTCATATTACCCTAGTAGCACAAAAGTATTAGATAAATATTTTTGTTCAAATATTGGAAAAATATTTTTTAAGCCACATGTTTTCATATGAGAAAAATATTGGATCTGAATATTGTATGCATGTACAAGAAATATAAATTGAATGTTTAAAAAATATAATCTAAATATTCAGAGAATATAAACTAGATATTTAAAACAGATAATCGAATATTTGAAAAATATAAATTTAATATTTAAATAACATTCAATAAAATTTTCAAATGTAGGAAAAAGTTATAAGATAAATTAGAAACTATGAATATCTATTATTTTCTGTGCACTGCTTGACGGAATATTCCATTTCATCTTCGAAAGGACCTTATTACAATTAAGGAATTTTTATATTATATTATATAATTTCTGATATTACATAAAGATTCATTTTGTATTTAGAAACAATATTTTTCTCGTAATATGAAGTAGATATTTCCTGCATATTTAAAAAGAAATATTAGTTACTTAATATAAAATAAATATTGTATTAATATTTAAATATTAAGAAGAGATTGAATCTCTTTTTAATATTATATGATTGTGTATATAATATTTTGTGCTACTAGGGTATATACAGAAAAGATATTTTGTATCGATCACGTTCGTTTCCAATCACGGTGATTCTTCACAGTAATACATTGGTATTTTGCAAAATTTTATACATAACATAAACATACAAGAAATGGTCTGCACTTTTATACTAATTAATTAAACATTCCGATTTCAAACTCGAGGAGAACAATTAATCGTTTGTATCTCTGACAAATATCTATCGTCTTATTTTTTCTCTGCCCCCATCCCTCCCTCCCTCTATCTATCTTTCTTCCAGCATGAGAATAGAAGAGCAGTATTGTAGTTTACGTGACTAGCGTATGACAGAGAAAGATCCTCTTTTCTTTCTTCGTTCTTTTTTTTTTGTCGTCGAATCGATGGAGCTTCTTTCAGCACGGTCGATGAAATGCGGCTAGAGAGTTTTTACGCGATGAAATACGACCACGGGTTTGTACACAAATAGAACAGCATGGCAGCCATGTAACCGCAATTGTTGTTACAGATGAACGGCAGGATAATTTATTAAGTGTGCTCGTGTTATAGGTCGACAGGTCTGCGGCCAGGAAGAACCGGCAAAGTTTATTATACTATTGCCAAGAAACCAAATTTACACACTCCCAAGTTGCGGTATTTCATTCTTTGATTGCTCGTACCTTTTACGACTGCTTGCAAATATTCGAACGCCGAAATCGAAGAGATGAGTTGATACGAGAGTTATGCGATCGGGGAAATCGATGGCAGTCACATTATAATAAAAGATAGCATGAACCCCGTTTACAAAGACTGACATTAATCGATAATGTATTTTCAATTGAAATTTCCTGCACGAGAGTTTAATCCAGTTGATGCTGTACAATGAGCCCACGTATGCGTTTGAACCAAGCTTGGGAATTATTGAAACAAATTATTTTAATATAATTGTTAAGATAATATGTTATTTCATTTGAAGTCGTCATATGCGAGCTTGCTTGAGCAGACAAATAATTTTCCCAAAAGCATTTCATTATTTGAACTTCAAATGAAAATCAAATAATTTCATCTTGTTTATTTCGTGTGACATGGAACAATTTTCAAAGCGAATGTAGCTAAACTGTAAAAAATTAACATACCTAAATTTAATAATAATATATATTATATATATTATTGCATAGTGTATCGTATCTGACAGAATTAACAAATCTGGTGTATAGTAAACTGAGAATGTAGTTTCTTACTATTCTAAATTAATTATGTTTATTTTTCTGAAAATGTTATTTTAAATTTTTTCCCTTGAATAAAATACAAAAACTGACCTTCTTTCAATCTTTTCAGCCCAATTAAAAAAAATCATGCAGTGAAGGGTTAATTCAGTTTCACTTCCATAACATCTACTCGAGGTGAAATTATTTATTATTTTATTTAAATGTATGGTGACTGCACACAGTGACAGTCTCTTGAACCATAAGAGACATCGGAAAGAAATTTCCACTGTAATTCATTTTAAAAAATGATCCCTATCTACCAAACATCATTACTACTACCCTCTACTATCCTCCCGATGGAGATACAGGGTTGAAACTTTGGACAGTACGTTTTTTCTTGGTGCCCCATCGTTGATACAATTCGGTTCAAGGGCATTTTTGCCTATCTTACTCGGCTATACCCTTTCCACTGTAATTCATTTTAAAAAATGATCCCTATCTATTGATAAGTATCGTATCCAACTTAAAAAATAGTTAACAGTGTCCGGGATTTTTATACCGTTCGTTCCGGGTTCGTGGTTTTATAAATAGCAACCCTAATCCCGATAAATAGCGATCTAGATCAGGGATCGGCAAACTACGTCCCGCCGCCTGTATCGAATACGATCCGCGAGGTTAATATTATTCTTTACATGGAAAAATTAAATATAAATTACGTGAAATAAAAAACTCATGTAAAAATATCACTTTCCATTAAAAAATATTCGGAACCCCTAATTTTTAGTTGCTCTATAGCCCACCAGGCCTAAAAATTTTACGATCTAGCCCTTTCCAAAAGAAAGTTTGCCTACCCCTGATCTAGATGAAAGAATCTTCTCCCCTTGTCTCCCGATTTCCTCTCGAAGAAGTTCCGAACCAATAATAACAAAGGATAGGCGTTCCAAGCTGAAGAGTCACTCTAGTTTTTGTTTCCGTACTCTCGCTCGACCAACCAGAGGATTGACATGCAATTAAGAGTCATCCCGCGTGTATCATCGAAACGCTTCGCTACGATGCCCAGGTGCCGGTTGCCTAACATCGTTGCTTGACAGCTTCACCCTTCAAAGAAATACCATGCTAACGAGAACAAGCCTTTATTTCAGTGGAGTTATTTCGAGACGTAAGCACGGCAGAACAGTGGTTGAACGAGGCGAAGGATGGAATGGACGGGGAAACAAGCCCGCAATACCATTCTGGGAATAACGTTTCGGTGGGGAATGATTTTACCGTACGCGACGGCAATCGGCCACGATGGATTCGAAATCTCGGAATATATTCGAGCGGAAAAGCTCTTCCTCAACAGAGATGGTCGGAATTCCATAAATTTCGCGGTTCCCGACCAAAGATCTGACGGAGCTTTCACTGTAAGGAACAAAATCATTTCGCACGGTTGACGTAACGCTTTATCAATTCGAGGTGTATGTCTTTTTTAAAATAATATTTCGTCCCCTTGGGCTTTCAAAATCCATTTGTCACTCTGTCCCTATTTCACTGTCACGAACGCCTAATTTCAGAGCAATAATTTAATCAACGATTGAGGAATAAATTTCTACTTCAATTACTTAACAATTAAACTCATACCCTAGTCGTTAATTGCGGTTAAAGATCGTCAATCAGGTAAATGATTAATGAATGACTGCTGAAATTTCGAAATGAAATACGGATTCAATACTGTAGGCATACTGAAAGAAATGTATACTGAGTTTAAGTATATTGTCATTTGGTCTATAATCTCTATGTGCCTACTTAATACAATTTATGGATAAACCAATCGTTATTAATGATAAATCAATCGTCGATTTTTCAATGATTACCTTCTTTAATCGATTAATTTACTTATAAATTATGTATTTTATATATTATATTTTATTATGTTTATGCAGTATGTATTATATAATATAT